>JAKSZT010054483.1:784764-817241 GCA_026826555.1 Tolypeutes matacus | reverse complement strand
CTATCTATCTATCTATCTATCTATCTATCTATCTATCTATCTATCTATCATCTATCTATCATCTATCTATCAATCATCATCTATCTATATCTATTTGTCTATCTAGCTATCATATCTATTTATCTATGTTTCTATCCCCTATCTAAACAACATACTATCTACCTATATATCTATATGTTTTCATTTTTTTCATTTTAGAAACAATTTATTGAAGTATTATAGGACTCCAGAGAATGAGATGCCCTCCTTAAATGAAACACTGTCTGAAGCACATAGTCATCAGTGTAAAATGGACACTTATTAGTTAAAAATTAACATGCCTCCCTGAAGGAAAAAAATGTAGAAATAGTCCTGTAAAGTTTAATCTGCTCAAGGCTGTATACTCCTTTCCTGTTTTAACATCATCAAACACCCCATTTGTGCAATTCATGTAACTTTTGCAGAAACTCTGTTCTCATACCCTATGGAATATCTTTGTCCTGAGGCCCACTATATTCCCCCTCATTTCCTCACTTCTTTGCAGAGTGTTAACTTCATTCTTTGATGGGCCACCATTGAAAAGCTTCTCCTGTTTTTAAGTCCCAATAAAATTCATGTCTAATTATTTCCCTGGTGCCTTATTTGGCCTTGTGGCTGCCCCAACCCATGCCCTTCAAAGTTGAATTGAAACAATTGGTGACCCACAGCCAGGAGACTGAAGGACCACCAGTGGTGGTCATGAGTTCCAGGAAGGGAGACTCCATGGGGTAACCCTGAGTTGGCCTGTAGTGTCCATGTGGGGTGGGGTGACTGTCCTCCTGGACAAGTGGGGAGCAGATGAGTGGAGACCACCAAGAGAATATGGGGTTGCCCACTTGCTTTGCTGCTGTGGAACTCTGTCAAGTTCCATTGATGAAGTTGCCATGAAAATGCTGATAAGAGTAGAGAGCTTGCTACAAGAACAAAAGATTATAAAGTTTGGTAAAAGCAGGCACACTGTCACAGCATTTCACTGGTCATTGCTAAGGGTGGTATGGTTAGCTACAGCAGATTGTCTCAGGAAAAACAAAGAAATCTACCACTTAGAAGAAAAGTTAAGATTAGAAAGGGATTTGTGGACTTCCACCTCAGCCTTAGTGACAGGTCTCTCTCAGCAACTAGATAAGAGGATAGTAACTCAGATGTAGAAACTATAGAAGAACCATGTTAAACCACTTGTGCAAATAAAGGCTAAATCACAGATAAAACATCCCACACAAGCAGAATGGTTAAATAGAGGACTTGTCAGTGAAACCATGCTTGTAAGAAAATATCCTGTGAAAAAGGTAATTTGAGTAAAGAAATCATTCTGCCAGCAACTCCACAAACTTCCTGCCTCCTGAATGGTGTAACTGTGGGTTAGTGGAAGCTGATGAAATTAGTTTAACTGCTAGAGAAGTGAGAAAAAAAACCTTAGCAATATTAATGTTTTCTGTTTGTTTCCATGTTAATTCTAATTGACCTGGATAGCCACATTGATAAAACTGGTGCTGTTAAAATTTAGTAACTTCTGGGAAGCGGCTGTGGCTCAATCAGTAGGGCTCCCATTTACCATATGGGAGGCCCCGGGTTCGGTTCCCGGGGCTTCCTGGTGAAGGCAAGCCCGCCCGCACGGCGTGGTTAGCTGACCCAGCGAGCACAAGCAGCAAGGGGGGGATAAATGAATAAATAAATAAAATCTTAAAAAAAAAAATTTAGTGACTTTTGAAACAGACAACCCTATGAAAGTAAAAGATGAAAACAATAAATGAATGCTGGCTGCTTTTGTAAGCCTGCAATTAAATCATGGCTTAGTCGTGATAGCAGCAAGCCTCTCTTGCCAATTTGCACCCATAAAAACCTCTTTCTTATATTGCATGTTACTAGATAATTGAAATGAAGAGAAGTTGTGTTTGCATATGACCAATTGAATCATTATTTTGACAAGCTTGTTTAGTGTTAATAGTAATGGTAGGCTGTAAGAGGTTTGCTTGGAGACAGTTTCCAAAGTCATTTTGGGAGCACAGATTCTTCAGCTGGTCTCCCTCTGACCTCTCTCAACCTCCATGTTAAGAGTAATTTCATTGCGCCATCATGGGCTCTGCTGGACAGACCCCCGCAAGACTTTGCAGGATGGATTCCTGCAAGTGGTGACCACTGACATGATTCAGACCAGTGGCACAATCGATATGTCAATGGGGTGAAATTTAGCTGGATAGCTCATCATCCCAAAGGCCTCTGGTGGCTACCAGCAAAGAATGTGAAGCTATGCCATGTGCTGGAAAGATCACTCATTCAACCCAGTACCATGGATGGAGAAGATAATGATGGAGGAATAAAGGAACTCCCAGACACAACCATGCCATAACAGTATCCAAACTCAGGGAGTAACTTGGGGAAGTCTTAAACAATTAAACCTAAAAGATTCATTGGTTAATCTGCCAGGCCCTTTCTTGAGCTCATTACACTGAACAGAAAAACATCACCCTGGCCACTGCTTCATCTCTCTCGCCTCCCACATCTGGAAATCAAGAACAAAGAGATAAAAGGGGGGGACTTGGGGGCCTTTTGGTTAAAATGCCTTTGAATTAATTTTTCACCCCAAGATCTCCTTTCCCTCCTTCTCACCTGCCTGCCTATCTGTCTGACTCTGTGATCCCTTTTTCTTCCTGCACACAGTTTTTCCAATTTCCTCCCTTCCCATTGTTCCTATCATAACCTGGAGCTGTCCTATACATGTCCCACTGGTTAGGTTGCCTTGTGCCATGAGCCTGGAATCCCCAGATTGAGCAGGCTTTTTGAGACCTGGTGTTGAACTGTCTGACTCCTGCCCAATGCCTTGTGCTGGGCTCTCTCAGAAACCTGGGTTCCCCAAAACCAGTGACCAGAACTGGTGCTCCACCTACAGGTGAGGAAGACCTAAGCTGGTGCTGGGTGTGGAGGCCATGAAAGCATAAACTGTTTTCACCCTGCTTGGCCCTGGATGACTGGTAGTCAATGACAGGTAAGAGATTCCTCAGGGAAGAAACAACCTAAGACAGGCACAGTCACAGAGGGGCCATCAGGAGAGAATTTGAGAGCCTACAGAGGTAGGACACTGACCCTCACCCCTCCCAGGGGAGGTGTCCTGCTACCATGGCTATTTTGTTTCCCACACACAGCTCAGTTTGGAACCCAGATAGCAGACAGTGATCTGGCCTTGTTATTACTATCAAAATTTGATTACCTTGAACTATCAGGAAGGGGGCAGTTTTTATAAAGGATTGTGTCAGGATACTTTTCCCTCTTCTTTTTCTCCTTATTTAAACAGAAAAGGGGGAGATGTGGGACCCCTCTATCTTTACATCTAAACAATAGCTTGGAGGCCTGTTTCTCTGCCCACACAGAATTCACCATATCAGTTCCTGCCATATACATGAACTTTCCTGTTTATCTTATCTCCCTTATCTCCTACCCTATTTCCTATGTATATCACTTAATGTTTCTGTAATCTTGCTTCCCCATTATCAGCCTGGAATTCTTATGATGTGATTTATAACCCCTATACCTGCCTGCTCCCCTGCACCTGCACCCTGATTTTGTAAAAAAAAAATCCTGAATAAAAAGCGTGCTGGAGATCAGCTCAAGAGCACAGATTCTTCAACTGGTCTCCCGTGATCTCTCTCTCTCTAAAAAAAAAAAAACAAAAAAAAAAAAAACATTTTGATAACTTAAGTATATAAGTTATATAGAATGTGTTTTTATTATTAAGGAAAAAGAAAATAATTTTGTCCTAAAGTTAAATGACTTGTTGTTAAGAAAGAGTAAAATGTGTGACAAAAGCTGAATGGATACAGAAAGTGCAGAAGGTTCATGGAAAAGGAGTTTTTATGTCAAAGTTGAGTAAGATTTGATGAGTCTATCTATAAAGTTTTCAAAGCTTTAGTATCAAATAAAAATCTATTGCTAAACTAAAATTTGGTTCTCTCTCTGTTAAAGTGACAAAGTTTCTTAAATCATTAGTCTGTTTTAGTAGAAGATTATAAAGAGTTTTTCTCCTGAATAATTGTTATAGAAAGCAAAAAGTCTGTTTTATCAAAATAGCTTGTTGTAGTTTAACCTTATCATGTCCTTGGTTATTTAAGAAAAACAAGTCTTCTCACCTTTAAAAAAGAGCATAAGGTTCAAACCAGACAACTTTTAACATTTTGCTTTCCTTGTTAATATATTTTTATTGAAGTATATCATTCACACATGAACATGCAGAAACAATAAGTGTATAGTAAAGATGGTGAGCTTACAAAATAAACATGCATAACATTATACAAGGGTCTCATACATCACCCCTCCACCAAAATCTTGCATTGTTGTGAAAAATTTTTTACAAACTATGCAAGAGCATCCTCAAAATATTACTACTAACCACAGTCCTTATCTTAAATTTGGTGTATTTTTCCCCCAACCCACCCTATTTTTTTAAAATATTTTTTAAATACAGAGGTTGTGTTCTTACAAAACAATCATGCATATGTGTAGAATTCCCATACAACAGCCCTTCACCAACACACCATACCATGTTGGAACATTTGTTACAGATTATGAGATATTATCATCAGACTATTACCACCAACCATGGTCTATAGTGTACATTTGGCACACTTTTCTATACACCCCCATTATCAAAACACAGTACATCTTTCGCATTGATGCAAGAATATTATAGTATTGCTGTTAACCACAATCTATAGGTCACACCAATTATAGTTTTCCCATGCTTCTACACATTCCCACCACCTTGCAACAGTAATGCACATCTGTCTTGCTCAAAGAAGGACATTCTTGCATTTCTACCATCAACCACAATTTTCATCCACCTCTGGGTTCACTCTGTTATT
This sequence comes from Tolypeutes matacus, assembly GCA_026826555.1. NCBI lineage: Eukaryota > Metazoa > Chordata > Mammalia > Cingulata > Chlamyphoridae > Tolypeutes > Tolypeutes matacus. The sequence goes on along the minus strand of JAKSZT010054483.1, from coordinate 812,370 downwards.
CAGTCCCTAGATTATTCTTTAGCTTTCTTTCAATTGACATTTACTTTCCCAGACTACCCTTTTCAGACACAATCCCATTTATAAACCAGCTGCTATACACCATAATGTGTTACCATTAGCTCTATCCATTTCCACATTTTAACAGTCAAGTTAATTTAAACTTCTACATACATTAAGCATCAGTAGTTCTTCTCAACCCTCCTCTTATCTCCTAATAACCTATACTTTAGGTTTTAACTTCATGTTTATTCTTCATATTTAGTTCATATTAATGAGACCATGCAATATTTGTCCTTTTGTGTCTGGTTTAATTCATTTAGTATAATGTCTTCAAGATTCATCCATGTTATCACATGTGTCCCAATTTCATTTCTTCTTACTGCTGCATAGTATTCCATCATATGTATATGCCACAGTTTGTTTAACCATTCATTGGTTGATGGACCTTGTGTTGTTTCCCTCTTTTGGCAATTGTGAATATCACCACTATTAACATCGATGTGCAGATGTCTGTTCATGACATAATTTTATTAGTTTTTCTGGATATATTCTTAGTAGAGGAATTGCTGGATCTTATGGCAGTTCTATATTTGGCTTCCTGAGGAACTGCCAAACTATCTTCCACAGAGGCTGCACCATTTTACAATCTCATCAACAGTGAAGGAGTGTTCCTATTTCTCCACATTCTCTCCAGCACTTATTGTTGTCTGTTTTTTTAAATAATGACCATTCGATGTGGTGTTAGATGATATCTCATTGTTGTTTTGATTTCCATTTCCCTAATAGCTAGTAATATGGAACATTTTTTCATTTGTTTATTGGCCATTTGTATTTCCTCTTTGGAGAAATGTCTAGATTTTTTTGCCCATTTTTAAATGGAATTGCTTGCTCTTTTATTATGATCTCTTTATATAAAATGGAATTCAAACCCTTATCAGATATATGGTTTCCAAATATTTTCTCCTATTGTGTGGGCTGCCTTTTTACCTTCTTGATGAAGTCCTTTAAATCACAGAAGTGTTTAAGTTTGAGGAGGTCCCCTTTATCTATGTTTTCTTTCATTGCTTATGCTTTTGGTGTAAGGTTTAAGAATCCACCACCTACCACCAGGTCTTAAAGATGTTTTCCTACATTTTCTTCTAGGAGCTTTATGGTACTTGCTTTTATATTTAGGTCTTTGATCCATTTTGAGTTAATTTTTGTATAATGTGTGAGATAGGAGTCTTCTTTCTTTCTTTTGGCAATGGATATCCAGTTCTCCCAGCACCATTTGTTGAATACACTGTTCTGTCCCAGCTGAGTGGGTTTGACAGGCTTGTCAAAAATCACTTGGTCATAGATGTGAGGATCTGTTTCTGAACCATTAATTCAGTTCCATTGCTCTATGTGTCTATCTTTATGCCAACATCATGCTATTTTTACCACTGTAGCTTGGTAATATGATTTAAGGTCTTGAAGTGAGAGTACTCCAACTTCACTTTTCCTTTACAATATGTTTTTGGCTATTCAGGGACTCTTACCCCTCCAAATAAATTTAATAATTGTATTTTATATTTGTTTAAAAAGTGCTGGTGTAATTTTTATTGGGATTGCATTGAATCTGTATATCAATTTAGGTAAAATTGACATCTTAATGATATTTAGTCTTCCAATCCATGAACTTGGAATATTCTTCCAATTAGTTAGAGCTTTTTAAATTTCTTTTAGCAATGCATTATAGTTTTCTGAATACAAGTGCTTTATATCCTTGGTTAAGTTTATTCCTAAATATTTTATTCTTTTGGGTTCTATTGTAAATGGAATTTTTTTTCCTGACTTCCTCCTCAGATTGCACATTACAATTGTATAGAAACACCACTGATTTTTGCATATTGATATTGAATCCTGGCACTCTACTGGAATCATTTATTAGCTCTAGTGGCTTTGTTGCAGATTTTTGGGGACTTTCTAGGCATAGGATCATATCATCTGTTAATAGTGAAAGTTTTATGTTTTCCTTTCCATATTGGATGACTTTTATTTCATTTTCTTGCCTGATTGCTCTAGCTAGAACCTCTAGCGCTGTATTGAATGACAGTGGTAACAATGGGCATCCTTCTCTTGTCCCTGAATCTCAATGGAAGAGCTTTCAGTCTTTCACCATTGAGTACAATGTTAGCTGTGAGTTTTTCATATATGACCTTTATCATGTTGAGAAGGTTTCTTTCAAATCCTATCTTTTGTAGTATTTTTATGAAGAAAGGTGCTGAATTTTGACAAATACCTTTTCTGTGTCAATCGATAACATATGATTTTTCTTCTTTGATTTATTAATGTGGTGTATTATGCTGATTGATTTTCTTGTGTTGAACCACCCTTCATGCCTGGTATATAATGCACTTGATCATGATAAATAATTCTTTTAATGTGTTGTTGGATTTGGATTTGATTAGCAAGTATTTTTTAAAAGTATTTTTGCATCTGTATTCATTAGAGAAATGGTACTGTAATTTTCCTTTTTCATAATACCTTTACCTAGCTTTGGTATTAGGGTGATATTGGCTTCATAGAATGAATTTGGTAGTGTTCCTTCTTGTTCAATTTTTTGGAAGTGCTTGAGTAAGATTGGTATTAAATCTTCTTTGAATGCTTGGTAGAATACACCTGTGAAGCCATTTGGTCCTGGGCTTTTCATTTTGGGGAGCTGATGACTGTTTCAGTCTCTTTACTTGTGACTTGTTTGTTGAGAACTTCTATTTCTTCTAGGGTCAGTGTAGGTTTTTTTGTATATCCCTAGGAATTTTTCCATTTCATCTACATTGTCTACTTTTTTGGCATAAATTTGTTCATAGTATCTTTTGATCTATGTTCATAGATCTCCTTTGATCTCTCTTATTTCTGTGGGATCGGTAGTAATGTTTGCATTTTCATTTTTTATTTCATTTATTTGAATCTTCTCTCTTTTTTTCCTAGTCAGTCTAGCAAAGGACTTGTTAATCTTCTCAAAGAAACAACATTTGGTTTTGTTACTTCTATTTATTGTTTTTTCTTCTCAGTTTCATTTATTTCTATTCTGATCTTTGTTATTTCCTTCCTCCTACTTGCTTTGGGATTCATTTGCTCTTCTTTTTCTAGTTCTTCCAGCTGTGTAGTTAGATAATTGATTTTAGCTCTTTCTTCCTTTTTAATGTAAACATTGAAGGCCATAAATTTTCCTCTCATCACTGCATTCACTGCATCCATTACATTCTGATATGTTGTGTTCTTATTGTCATTCATCTTGAGATATTTTTTATTTCTCTTGAAATTTCTTCTTTGACCCAATGATTATTTAAGAGTGTGTAATTTAATCTCTCTATATATGTGGATTTTCCCTTCTGCTGCTTGTTGATTTCCAACTTTATTTCATTATGATCAAGCAAGTGTTTTGTATAATTTTGATTTTGTTGAATTTATTGAGATCTACTTTGTCACACAACATATGTTCTAACCTGGAAAAGGAACTATGAGCACTTGAAGAGAATATATATCCTGCTGTTTTGGGGTGCAATGATATGTATAAGTCTATTAAGATTAGTCCATTTATCATATTATTCATGCTCTCTGTTTCCTTATTGATCCTCTGCTTAGATGTTCTATCCAATGTTGAGAGTGCTGTATTGAAGTCTCCAATTATTATTGTAGAGATGTCTATTTCTCCCTTCAGGTTTGCCAGTGTTTGCCTCATGTATCTTGGGGGCATCCTGGTTAGGTGCATATACATTTATGATTGTTATTCCTTCCTGTTGAATCATCCCTTTTATTAATGTGTAATGTCCTCCTTGTTTCTAATAGTTTTGATTTAAAAATCTACATCATCTGATATAAGTATAGCCACCCCAGCTTTTTTTTTTTTTTTTTTTTTTTGGTTACTGCATGTGTGAAGTATCTTTTTCCAACCTTTCACTTTCAATCTATTGGTATTCTTGGGGCTATGGTGAGTCTCTTGCAGACAGCATATAGATGGCTCATATTTTCTTATCCATTCTGCCAGTCTGTGTCTTTTGATTGGGGAGTTTAATCCTTTAACATTCAATGGTATTACCATAAAGGCAGTTCATATTTTATCCATTTTAATCTTTGGACTTTATCTTTAGTTTTATTTTCACCACTATTTTTACACTTTTAGTTACTGTTATTGATGCAGTCATCATTTCTATACCCTCTTCCAAGCCTGTCTGTTCTGTCTTTTCTTTTCAGGCTGTAACACTCCCTTTAGTATTTCCCAAAAATCCAGTCTTTTAGTTATAAACTCTCATTTTCTGTTTATCTGTGAATATTCTAATATCATCCTCATTTTTTGAAAGATAATCTTGCTGGATATAAAATTCATGACTGTCAGTTTTGCTTTTGCAGTACCTTAAATATATCATACCCTTGTCTTCTTGCTTCCATGGTTTCTGATGAGAAATTAGCACTTAATCTTATTGGGTATCCATTATATATTATGCATTGCTTTTCTCTTGGTGCCCTCAGAATTTTCTGTCTCTGACACTCTGATTAGTATGTCTCTTGGAGTTGGTCTATTCATATTTATTTGGATGGGAGTACATTGTGCTTTTTGGATATGGATATATATGTCCTTCAATAGGGTTGGGAGATTTTCCACCATTATTTCTTCAAATATTCCTTCTGCCCCCTTTCCCTTCTCTTCTCCTTCTGGGACACCCATGACACATATGTTTGTATGTCTCATTGTTGTTTAATTTCCTGATACTATTTTAAACTTTTTCCATTCTATTCTTCATCTGCTCTTTGGTATGTTTGCTTTTGGAAACCATGTCTTCAAGCCTACCAATCCTTTCTTCTGCTTCCTCAAATCTGCTATTATATGCCTCCAGTGTATTTTTTATTTCATTTATTGCACCTTTCATTCCCATACCTGCTATATTTTTATGTATGCTTTCAAATTCTTCTTTGTCCTCTCCACTGTTTTCTTAATATCCTTAATCTCTTTAGCCATTGTATTAGTCAACCAAAGGGTGCCGATGCCAAATATCAGAAATCCGTTGGCTTTTCTAAGTGGCATTTATTTGGGGTAGAAGCTTACAGTAACCAGGCCTTAAAGCATAAGTTTCTTCCCTCAACAAAGTCTGTTGCCACGTGTTGGAGTAAGATGGCTGCTGATTTTTGCCAAGAGTTCAGGCTTCCTGGGTTCCTCTCTTCCCAAGGCTTGTTTCTTTCTGGACTCAGCTGCCCTGCTCTCTCCACAAGGCCAGCTGTAGACTATCAGGTGACCAGCCTTGTCTCTCTCCCCAGGTCTTGATTCTTTCCAGACTCAGCTGCTCTGCTCCTCTGTGTGCTTACTTCCTGGGCTGCAGCTCAAAACTCCACCATCCCTTCTCTGCAGTGTGGTTTCTCTCTGAGTCCCCACCCACCAATGTGGCAGGGATGCAACATCCTACTGATGTGGCCAAACCAAAGCCTTAATCATTAGTTAATCAAGTAAAAGTGAAAGCTCTGAATCCAATACCATCTAATATGCCCAGACCAGTTCACAAACATAATCCAAATGCTAATTTTGGAATTCATAAACAATATAAAACTGCTACACTCCACCTTTTGAATTCCAAAAAGACATTACAACATTCAAAAAACCTAAATCAATAACATTTTTTAGTACAAAATCATATCATGATGTGTTTGAAAAAATAATAGTCTTGAGGCAAAGTCCTGCTAGCTGTAGACCTCTGAAACTTACAAAACAATGTATCTGCTTCCAAAACACAAATTGGCAGACAAAGGATAAATATTTTCACTACAATAAGGAAAAATTGGGAGGAAAACATGAGTCATGGGTCCTCTACACTTCAGCAAACCTGCAAGACATATTTTATTAGATGTCAAAGTCTGAGAGTCATTCTTAAGATGATGGTTTCTTCTACTTGGGACCACATGGGGACCCACCCTTTCCACAGGCTTGCCCGATGGCCATTTTCTTGGTTCCACCCTCATCAAGCACCTGGGTGGTGACCATGCTGTAGACCTCACCCTCCAAGTGCATTGTAGTGATTACCACACTTTACCCAATCTTTGGGTTAGAGTCTTAACCCCCAGTACAGTGAGGTGAAGACAACATCCTCCCTAACCTTTGGCATATAGGCTCAACCCTCTCAGAGCAATGAGTTCAACACCTGGCCTTTCCAAATCCTTGGGGAATGTTTTCCACCCTCTCTGTACCCTGGGACAGCAAAATTCTCCTCATACATTGGCAGGAACATCCACCCTCTTCCATTGCCAGTGCAAACTTACCCTTCCTGTACACTTTGGTGGGGTTCCTCTTTTGGCCCAAGGTGATGTCTTAATTCCATGTCTTAGCTTCCATAGTTTTCCTCTTAAAGCATTTTCCCCTTCAATCTCTCCTTTCCATGTCCCTTTTAGTCCAAACTGACAGTGGTTTTGTTCATACAGCTCTCTAAAAAAAAAAAAAATTGTTGTTTTAGCATGCAGGAAGCAGGGATTCAAGCCATTAGACAGTAAGTCTTTCCACAAGTTTTTCCTAGATAACTGAATCTTCAATCCTGATTTACAAGTTCCAAGATTAGTTAAGTCCTCAAGTGGAGGACTATTGTCTGGGAGCTTGATTTCCAGAGATTTGGATGTTCTGAAATCAGTTTCTGAGAACCCAAAATTCAGTTCTCAGTTTATCTCTTTTGTCTAGCATTTTGCTATAAGCTACAAGGAGAATGCTAGCTGCATTCTCAAATTTTATTTTGGAAATTTCTTCCATTAAATGCCTAGGCTCACTATTTTCAAATTCTGCCTTCTTTTAAATACCAGTAACTAATATTGCTAAGTTTTCTGTGACTTTAAAACACAGATTACCTTTCCTCCAGTTTCCAATAATAGTTTCATCATTTACTTCTAAGGCCTCATAAAAAGACTCTTTGGAGTCCATATTACTATCAACAATCTCATCAAATCACTATAGGTCTTTTATACCGAGAACTTCACAATTCCTCTGAAAAATACCCTTTACCCATTTATAAAACTGTTCCAGCATTTTGGTAATTGCTAAAGCATGACCCTACTCTCCAGTACCAAATTCTGTATTAGTCAGCCAAAGGGCTGCTGATGTGAAATACCAGAAATCTGTTGGCTTTTATAAAGGGTATTTATTTTGGGTAAAAGCTTACAATTAACTGGTCATAAAGCATAAGTATCTTCCCTCACCAAAGTCTGTTGCCATGTGTTGGAGCAAGATGGCTACTGATTGCTGCCAATAGTTCAGGTTTCTTCTCCTCCTGGGGCTTCTTTCTCTCTGGTTTCAGCTTCTCTGCTCCTCTGTGTGCTTATAACCTGAGCTCCAGCTCAAAACTCAAAACTCTCTTCTCTGCAGTGCAACTTTTCTGTGAGACTCATTCACCACTGTGGCAGGGATGCAACACCCTACTGATGTGACAAAATCAAAGCCTTAATCATTATTTAATCAAGTAAAACTGAAACCTCTGAATCTTATACAGTCTTATATGCCCAGAGCAGTTCACAAACATAATCCCTTATCTATTGTTGAATTCATAAACAATGTCAAACTGCTACAACTATCTCATTGAATTTATTAAGGAGATTTGTTTGAACATCTATGATTAATTGTCTCAACTCCTTTATGTCATCTGTAGGCTTGACTTGTTCCTTTACCTGGGACATATCTTCCTGATTATTGGTATAGATTGTAAGTTTTTGTTGGTGTTTTTGCATCTGGCTTACTAGATATATTTATTCTGGGTGCAATTTCTCCCTTTAGTTTATGGCTTTCTTATGTTTTCTCCCATGCTTTTGTGTAGTAGGAGTCAAGGATGTACTTGGTGCTGTAAGCTATGGAAGCTGAAGCTGCCCATGTTGCCCCAGGAATTGATGAAATTCCTCCCAACTTTCTCCTCTGTCAAGGGTAGGGATGGAGCTGCAGCTGTGTGTAATGATCCAAGTTGGGCAGGAAAAGACTGTCTATAGTTACCCAGAGATACTGATGAAGATTCACACCCCTTCCTCCCCTACCTTAGGTGGGGATGGAGCTGTAGTTGTATGCAGCAATCTATGCCATGTGGGTCCAAAATGACTACAGTTTCCCAGGTAAACTGATATAGAACCAAACACCCTCCCTGCCAGGGGTGGGAATGGATGCTCTGGAGTGCCCAACAATCTAATCTGTGTGGGCTGAATATGCCTACAGTTGTCCTGAGAGGCTGAGAGATTATTGTCTTTCTGCCCCTTAGGGAGTAGGAATGGAAACACCAACGCCCAACAGTTCAGTTGCTGTAGGCTGAAATTACCCACCATTGCCCAGAGAGGCTGAGGAAACACCATCCTCTTCCCATAATATTAGGGCATTGGATTGGACCCAGAGGCACCCAACAGTTCCATCTCTGTAGGCCAAAAGTACCCACCATTTCCCAGAGAAACTGTGGAGACACCAGCCCCCCCCCATCCTATTGAGGGTGGGGTTTGATACATAGGAATCCAACAGTCCAGTCCTTGCAGGTCAAAAATGTCTGCCATTGCCTGGAAAGACTGTAGAGACACCAGGATCCTCCTTTCATATGGGGGGATGAGGTTGGATCCACAAGTACCCACCAGTGTGTGGACCAAAAGCCCCTGTGGTTACCCAGAGAGGCTAAGCAAACACATTTTATCTCTTGTCCTATCAAGGATAGGGGTGGAGCCACAGATGCCCAACAGTCAGGTTTGTGCAGGCCAAAAGTGCCTGCAATTTTCCTGAGAGGCTGGGGAACACCAGACCCCTTTTATCCTTTCGGGATGCAGAGGTGGAGAAGGACCCAAAGGCACTCAACAAACCAGTTCGTGTGGGCTGAAAATACCTGCCACTGTCTGGACAGGCTGAGAATACCCAGCTCATCTCTTATCCTATTGGGGTGCAAGGATGCAGCCTCAGGTGTCTGACTATTCAGTCTTTGCTGGCTGAAGCATCTACAGTTGCCTGTAGAGCCTGGTGCATGTCCCACCAACTTCCTCCCTGCTGGAGGTAGGGCTGGAGCCTAGGCTAAAGCTGCAGTCCAATCTTGGTGGAAAGAAGCCAGTCCATAACTTCACTGGATTTTTAGTCTGCTTGGCTTCCCCTCATGCCAGGGGCAGTCAAAATGGTGACCATCAGCCTCTTTCCAACTTGGACACGTTCAAACCCTTGCTCTTTCTAGGATTATACTTCAGCCAGTAAAGTCCACTAATCTGTAGCTGAAGTCGGTGGACTACTATCTCTTCCTCCCCCGTTTATGGGAAATGGAGCTTCTAATTCCAGCCATGGAGTAGTTCCTGAGGCAGCTTGCACTACTAGAATAAGATGAGCACTGGCCTTTGCAGTTTGGCTTGCATTTTCCCAGAGAGGTTTTGCAGATCCCCCCAGCTTCTGCCCTGTTGTAGGTGGGGCTGGGGTTTAGGCTGGAGCTGCAATACAATCTGGGTGTAAAGAAACCAGTCTTTAACAGTACTGTGATTTTTCAATCAGCCCACTCCTCCTTATGCTGCTGAGAGAGTTAAAATGGTGGCTACCATCCTCTTTCTGACTTGGACAGTTTCAAATTTAGCTGTTCTTAGGATTATACTAATCCTAAGTATATACTAAGCTTGCTGAATTTACTAATCCTTAGCTGAAGTTGGTGCCACACCATGTCTTCCCCCCCATTTTTTGGGAAATGGAGTTTCCAAGTCCAGCCATAGAATAGCTCCTGAGGTGACTTGTGCCATGGACACTGACCTCCGTAGTGTGGAGGGCTCTACTTATGAATCTTCTCTGCAGATGGGCAATCTCCTTCTATACTTTCAAGGATGTTGCAGGATAGTCTTCTGGTATCCTGGGCCCACCAAACGTGCTTAAGATAGCTCTGGGTGATTACTAACTGCTCTGCAGTATAAGTTGACTGCAGGAGCTTCTTACTCTGCTGCCATCTTGGCTTCCCTCTAACATTTTGCTTTTTCAAAGCCAAACCCTAGAAGGTTTCTTTTATTTCAAACTATTGCAAAATAGTTGTTCTTTCACCTCAAAAAAAGTAAAATAATAAAAATAGATAAATTCACTTAATATAGTTCAAGTTGAATTAAAAGTGTTATAAAATTAAAAGGGATTTTCTAACCTTCTGTTAATCAAAGTTGTATGGGTAAAATGTTTATATAATTACTTAAAGATGGTATAAAATTCCTAAAGGTTTAAAAATGTTTTCTGCATAACATTAAATGATAGTGTAATCTTGTTAATCATGGTTTTAATTATTTAAAAGATATTTCATGTCACAGATATTATATGTCCAGGTACCTCTCCACCTGGGAATCAAGGGGTGCATGCTGAGAAATAGATGTGGCTCAAGCAAGTCAGCTCCCATCTACCATATAGGAGGTCCAGGATGCAATTCCTGGAGCCTCCTGGTGAAAGTAAAGCTGGCCCATGCAGCAATCTGGCCTGAGTGGTGATCTGGCCCACACAGAGTGCTGGCCCTTGCAGGAGTGCTGGCTTGTGCAGGAGTGCTGGCACATGCAGGAATGCTGACCCCTGCAGAGTGCTGGACCATGTGGAAAGCTGGCACAGCAAAATGATGCAACAAAAAGAGGCACAGAGGTGAGACAATGAGATACAGCAGACCAGGGAGCTGAGGTGGTGCAAGATTGAGCACCTCCAGAAGATTCCAGGATCAGTTCCTGGTGAAGCCTAAAGAGAAGACAAGCAGACACAGAACACACACAGAGAGCAGACAGCAAGTGCAAAACAATGAGGGGGGGATAAATAAATAAATAAATCTCAAAAAATAAAGAGGTGCCTGCTTTAGCTCCTTTTCCTCTGATTTTTCCTACCTTCACTGAAGAAGCTTCCTTATGGTTATATAAAAACATGTGGCTATTGGGGCCTGCCAAAGAGTGGTGCATGAGAGTAGATTATCATAAAATATATAAAGTAACACCATTACTGTATGCAGCAGTACTAAACATTGCTGGTTTATTGCAAGAAATTAATACTCAGTTTTGTCACAATCACTTTGTTTTAGATCATGCTAATACTTTCTTTAGTATCTCCTTAGAAAAGTCAAGCCAGCCTGTGGACACCTTCGTATGGGAAGGTCAATAATGGATGTTTACAGTGTTTGCCCAAAGGTATGTGCATTGTTCAACCATCTGTCACAGCCTTGTGGCAAAGAGTCTGGCCACGTGGAAAATACCTGTAAGTGTAACACTATTCCATCATAATGATGATATTATGTTATCCAGTAATTCTTTTTTAAAATTAAAAGAAGCAGCAGAGGAAATATCTCATCTTGAGAGCCTGGGATGGGCAAACAATGGGGATGAGTTGCAAGGTCCTAGCCGCTCAGTCAAATTCTTAGGTGTTGTTTCTTCAGGAAAGACAATAAATAACTACACTTTCTGCTTAATTGATAAAGTACAGTGTTTTCCCACACAACAGATGCCTAAACAATTAATGGCCTTTCTGGGGTTGCTGGGGTACTGGAGACCCTCATCCCTCATTTAGCTCAGGTATTAAAACCATTATATGGGTTAATAAGGAAAAGCAATGCATAGGAATGGGAGAACCCCCAGGAGGCTACTTTAAGAAGTAAAAAGGGCAATAGCACAGGCCCAAGCAGAAAGGGGGGTAGGCCCTGATTTACCATATGAATTGGATATGGCCAGCACCAATAATGGCATTGAGTGGGGTTTGGGCAAAGTTAACATTCTAAACAAATACTCCTTAGGTTTTAGTCACAATTGTGGAAAGGGGCCAAATTACAATATAGCCCCTTGGAAAAGCAACTGTGTGCAGAGCACCACACCTGTTGCAAGTAGAGGCTTAAACCAATAGTGTCCAGTCACTCTGAAGATGGCCAACCCTATCCAGTGATGGATTGCAGATACTAGAAACAAGACAGAAACAATGAACTGTTGTGGGCCACCCTCTGTAGGGGAGAGATATGTGGAAGGACATCTGGAATGTCTGCCAGCAGTGATGCCAGTGTGATGTCTATCACATCCCTGCCCACTCTCTAACACCCCTCTCTGGAATGTTAAGGCAGATGCCTTCACAAAGTTCTGGAGCCATACTACTGAGACCCAGGAAGTAGCAGAGCAGCTCCACAGGAAAAGCAGACATCATGGCTACCAATCCCTGTGGCACCTAGCCCAGCAGTTCCAGCTGCCTGTCACTCACCAAGAACTTGTGGACATCACCCATGAATGTCCTTCATGTGCACTCTGATGTCTGTGGCAATTACCTTACCAGATGGGACATATTGTCTGAGCACAGACTCCAGTAGAATGGTGGCAAGTGGATTACAAAGTATATTTTCTCTGCCACAGACACTGCCATGGAACTCTTGTAACCAGTGGGCTACTATTCATTGCCTAGAATGAGAAAAAAAGGGGAAGTAATAATAATCTATTGCTGCCTATGCCTCAAACTATACAAACTGGGGAAAATGAGGTCCTTTGGCCCTGCTACTGGCCTATGCATCCTCACTGATGGGGAATCTTAAGCCCATGGGGGATAGAAGTCACCCAAAATATTGTTATAAGAACAGAGTTTGTACAAAAACTGCAAGCAAAAATCTTTATTAATGATCTAGGGTCTCCTATTCCCACTGGGGCCCTAAATATATCTATGTGCCCTCTTCTTATGCTTAAATGAGTGTTTAATGTCACTAAGGAAAACTCAGAAAATTTAGAAGGGAAAAATGTATGATATTGGAAGCCTCCTCATAAAATTTCCTTACCTGGTACTTTGTTATTTACTAATGGAAATGCTGCCTGTATACTGTTAGAGCAGCATGATCTGCCCCTTATTTTTCCCCATAAACATATTTCTTTTCAACCATAACACCCTAGCCATACATTCCTGCAGTGGGCTTCAGCAGTAACTCATGCCCACAATCAGACCCAGTGTTGGGTTTGCACAAGCCTGCCATCCTCAGGTGCTACTGGACTTCCTTGGCCTGTCACTCCTTCAAATTGGATGGTGTGGAACACCTTGCTGGCATGACAGGATACAACCCATGAACAAGTTTGGAACAAGACTTCCTGTGATAACATCAGCAAACACCCATTTATGCACCTCATATAAATTTGCAAAAACTCTGTTCCCATACCCTATGGACAATCTTTGTCCTGAGACCCCTTATATGCCCTCTCCTTTCTTCAATTCTTTGTGGAACACTAGCTTCATTTTTTTAACAACCACCATCAAAAAGTCTCTCCTGTTCATAAGTGCCAATAAAGCTCATGTCTAACCATTTTCCTGGTGCATTCTTTGATCTTAGGGCTGCCCCAACCTGTGTCCCACAAAGTTGGGTTGAAACAAGTATATCATTCAAACATGAACATAAATTAACAAAGTTGTGAACTTACAAAACAAACATGCGTAACATCCTACAGGTCTCTCATGTATCACCCCACCACAAATACCTTGAATTGTTGTGGAACATTTGTAACAAATTATGAAAGAGTATTATCAAAGAATACTATAATCTATAGTCCAAATCTTACCTTTGGTGTATATTTCCCCCAACCCACCCTACATTATTTTGTTCATAAACCATATAATTTATCTAAAATGTATAGAAAATTGTATTTAGTATAATCCCTGAACTGTGCATTCATCACTTGAATCAATATGAGAGAAATTTCATTACTCCAGAAAAGAGGAAAAACAACACAAATAAGTCAATATCATACCCATATGTTAGTGCAACTAATTACAAATCCTATAATGTAGTTTCACCATTTCTATTCATTTCTAAACATTTAAAAACAACTGTTTTACCAATTCTGCACAGATTAAACCTCAGCTTTCCATTTTTAATCACATTATTTTCTCTGCTTATATTTGAGCTATTAATCCATGAGTTTTCTCATTATATTTACCTCATAATAGCAAAATCATACAATATTTGTCTTTTTGTAACCAGCTTGCTTCATTCAACATAATGTCCTCAAGGTTCATCCATGTTGTCTGTCACATGCTTCAAGATTTCATTTCTTCTTATAGCTGAATAATATTCCAACATATTTATATAACACAGTGTGTTCTTCCATTCATCAGTTGATGGACACATGGTTTATTTCCATCTTTTGGCAATTGTGAATATGTCACTATTAGCATCAGCATGCAGATGTCTGTTCATTTCACTGTTCTCAGTTCTTTGGGGTATATACCCAATAGTGGTATTGTCAGATCACAGGGTAGTTCTATATCTAATTTCCTTAGGAGCTACCAGACTTCCACAGTGGCTATACCATTCTACATTCCCATCAACAGTGAATTAGCATTCCTATCTTTCCACATCCTCTCCAAAGCTTGTAATGCTCTGTTTTGTTAGTAGTGGCCATTCTAGTAGGTGTAAAATGATACCTCCTAGTAGCTTAAATTTGCGTTTCCTTAATAGCCAGTAATGTTGTACTTTTTTTTTTTTCATGTATTTTTTCACCATTTGTATTTCTCCTTTATAGAAATGTCTACTCAGGTCTTTTGCCCATTTTTTAATTGGGCATTTGTCTTTTCATTGTTGAGTTGAAGGATCTCTTTATATAGCATGGGCATTCCTTCCTGTCAGATGTGTGATTCCCAATTATTTTCTCCCATTGTGCAGGCTGCCTTTTTATGCTCCTTACGAAGTCCTTTGGGGTGCAGAAGTGTTTAATTTTGTGGAGGTCCCATTTGTCTATTTTTTTCTTTTGTTGCTCAAGCTTAGGGTGTAAAGTTTAAGAGAAATCCACCCCACCCCCTATCAACTACAAGGACTTGTAGAAGTGTTCCTATGTAATTTTCTAGGATTTTTATGGTCCTGAATTTTATGTTTTGATCATTGATCCATTTTGAGTTGATTCTTGTATAGGAAGTGAGATAGGGCTCATCTTTCATTCTTTTAGTTATAGATATCCCGTTCTCCCAACAACATTTATTGAAAAGAATGTGCTATCCAAGAAAAGTGGACTTGGTAGGCTTATGAAAAATCAGTTGACCATAGAGTTGAGTGTTTATTTCTGATTTCTCAATTCAATTCTATTGATCACTGTGTTGATCTTTATGCCAATACCATGTTGTTTTAACCACTATTGCTGTTTAATACACTTCAAGGTCAAGAAGCATGAGTCCTCTGACTTTGTTCTTCATTTTTAGGATATTTTTCGCTATTTGGGACCCTTTCCCTTCAAATAATTTTGGTAATTGATCTTTCTATTTCTGTATAATAGGCTACTCAAATTTTGATTGGTATTGCATTGAGTCTATAAATCCATTTGGGTAGAATTGACATCTTCTTGATCTTTAGTCTTCCAATCCTTGAACACCGAATATCCATCCATTTGTTTAGGTCTTCTTTGATTTGTTTTGGCAGTGTTTTGTAGTTTTCTGAATACAAATCACAGTCCTGGTTAAATTAATTCCTAGATATTTGAGTCCTTTTGTTGCTATTGTAAATCAAAGTATTTCTTGATTTCCTCTGCAGCTTGATCTTCACTGGTGTATAGAAAAGGTACTGATTTTTGCATGTTGATCTTGTATCCTGTCATTTTGCTGAACTCATTTATTAGCTCAAGTAGCTTTTTGTAGATATTTTGTGATTTTCTAAGTATAGAATTATGTCATCTGTGAATAGTGAGCATTTTACTCCTCTTTCCCAATTTGGAAGCCTTTTTTTTTTCTTCTTGCCTACTTGCTCTAGCTAGAACTGCTAGAACAAAGTTGAATAACAGTGGTGACAATGGACATCCTTGTCTTTTTCCTGATCTTAGAAGAAAAGCTTTAACCTTATCCCATTGAGTACAATTTTGGATGTGAAGTTTTCATATATGCTCTTTGTTATGTTGAGGGACTTTCTATACCTATCTTTTGAAGTGTTATTATAAAGAAAGGATTCTGGAATTTGTCAAATGCCTTTTCTGCATGAATGGAGATGATCATGTGGGCTTTTCCCTTCAATTTATTAATGTGGTGTATTACATTAATTGATCTTAAGTTGAACCACCTTGCATACCAGGAATAAAACCCACTTGATCATTATGTATAATTGTTTTTATATGCTGTTGGATTTGATTTGCAAGTATTTTGTTGAAAAATTTTACTTCTATGTTTATTAGAGTGTTGGTCTATAATTTTCTTTTCTTGTAGTAACTTTATCTTGCTTTGGTATTAGGGTAATATTGGTTTCATAGAATGTGTTGGGTAATTTTCTCTCCTCTTCAATTTTTGGAGGAGTTTAAACAGGACTGGTATTAATTCTCAAAATTAATTTGGTAAAATTTACCTGTGAAGCCCTCTGGTCCTGGCCTTTTCTTTGTTGGAAGATTTTTGATGACTAATTCAATCTCATTACTTGTGATTTTTTTGGTGGTCTTCTATTTCTTCTATGGTCAGTGTATCTTGTTCATGTGTTTCTAGGAATTTGTCCACTTCATCTATGGAACTTTCTGGTTTTTAAAAAAAAGAACACAGAAAGGTGGGGGAAGAAATAAATAAATAAATAACTTTTTAAAAAACTATGTCTTAGGTCATTGTGAGGCTGGAAGAAAGGAAGGACCAATTGTGACTGCAACATCGGAGGAGGCCTGCAAAGGAGCCATTGGCAAGAGGAGGAGACTGCACACAAGGAAACCATTTCCCCTTTGGCCCAAGGATGACCATGTCCCAGCAGTCAGATTCTCCTCAGTCCAGGGTAGCCAACTAGGTAATCTGCTGAAGTGGGTGTGGGGAATGTGTGTGTGTGAGCAGACACGTGTGCATGTGTGTTATTGTTATTTTTGTTTTTGACATTGTGTTCACTCACGATCAAGAATCTTACCAGTAACCACTGTGGTTATTTATTATCATCCTGTGCTCATACTGAGAAACTGAATAAAGTCTGGTGATTCAAGAAAAAAACCTATGCTTTACTTTCAGCATTACCAACTATAGAAGTGCCAGGGAGATACCAAAATGTAGAATATGCTGGCACCAATATACAAATAGCCTAAAAACTGCTTGGCATCCTTTTTGGAGGTGGGTGTCTTAAGTGGCAATAATTTGTCCTGTACCAGGTCAGGATTCCAGTGCTGGACTCTGGCCAATATACTACCTAAGAATTTCACCTGCTGAGCAGGGCCTTGTATCTTCTTGGAATTTGTGGTTCAGCCAGATTTTTGAAGCCCAGTTAGCAATACATGAACTCCCTGGGCAGTTTGTTCCTTTCACTGGGCGACCAACATGATGTCAACAATATAATCGATCACTCTCTGTTCTTTGGGCAGGTATACCTTATTCAAATACTCTCTGACGCACTGGGGGCATATAGTGGGTGATTTTATATATGCATGTGGCAGAACCCTGACGGCATATTGTTGAACTTGCCATTGGGAGTACTTTGTCCTGGTACTCTTCTCAGAGTGGGGTGGCAAAAAGGCATTCCCCAGGCCAACAGTTGTACCTCAAACATCAGTGAAGACCATAATAGTTTCCAGGAGCTTCATGAAGTCTAGGAACACAGGTGTCAAAGTGGACATTTCTGCATTCAAATGCAAGTGCTCAATATTTAGCCACCATACTCAACATGCCTTTTCCACTGGCTAAACCAGATCATTACAGGCAAAGATACTGAAGCTGAGGACAGCCATAAATAGAAATTCTTTTATGAGGTCTGTAAGGTGATTTTCTCCATCAGGAAGGCAGTGTGGCTGCTGCTGGACAATGCAAGGAAGTAGGATCACTGGGGGTGTGTGGTCCATCATTCCTCCAACCATGATGGGTAGAACTTGTTGGGATGGGTGGTAAACAATTTTATTTACTGCTGGGATGTGCAGTAGCATAGGATGTATGTGCATTGAAATTCCACACATTTTAAGCATTAGTTTCATATTCTCTATCACCACCCAATACCTTGGTAACCTATCTTATACACTCTGACTCTATGAGTGTTTTGATTATAATTATTTCATATCAGTGAGATCACACAATATTTGCTCATGAGTATAGATTGTTTCACTCAAGATAATATCTTTGTTTCATCCATGTTGTTGCATGCATCAGAACTTCATTCCTTTTTTAATGTTGAAAAAGATTCTATTTTGTGTACATAACCATATACTATTTATCCATTCATTGGTTGATGGACCTGGGTTGCTTCCATCTTTTGGCAGCTGTGAATAATACTGTTATGAGCATCACTGTGCAAATATTTGTTTGAGTCACTGCTTTTAATTCTTTTGGGTATATACTTAGCAGTTGGATTGCTGGGCCATATGGAATTTCTATAATTTCCTTTCTGAGGTATTTCCAAACTGTCTTCCACATTGGCTGCACCATTTACATTGCCACTAGCAATAAATGAAATTTACTGTTTCTGCATATCCTCTCCAAACTTATTTATTTCTGTTTATATTTTTTAATAGCAGCCATTCTGATGGATGTGAAAGGGTATCTCATTGTACTTTCTTTAAAAATCAATTTTATTAAAACATATTTATAAAGCACAAATCCATATAAAATATAGAATCAATGGTATTAAGTATAATCACATAGCAGTGCATTCATCTCTTCAATCACTTTTAGAGAATTTTCATTATTCCAATAAAAACAATAATAATAAACAAAAAAGCAGGCAAACAAATTATCAGTTCTCAGTCTGTCTTTGCGTCCCCTGCCATATGTAGATGCTGTTCTATTTCTGTCTCTCTAGTATATTTGTATTTATATTTTGTAAAAATAATCATATATTCAATGTCACCTATATTTGTATTTAACATGAGGTTTCACTATGTTATACAGTCCCAAGTTATAGTTTTTAGCTTTCCTTCTAGTAAAATATGTGATATTAGACTTCCCTCTCAACTACTGTTGTACCCATATAAAAGCTCTGCTAGTTACAAACACTATGATATGCTTTCACCATTTCTATTCATTTCTACTTACAAACTTTTTATTAAAAACCAATTCTGTACAGATCAACCATCACCTTTCCAATTTCTACCACTATTCTATTTTCTGGTGCCCTATATTATAATTTTTAACTCCATAAGTTTACACAATATATTTAGTTCAGAACACTGGAATCCTATAGTATTTCTCCTTTTTTATCTGGCTTGCATCTCTCAACATAATGTCCTCCAGGTTCATCCATGTTGTCATATGCTTCACAACTTCATTTCTTCTTCCTGCTGCATAATATTGCATCATGTGTACACACAATTTGTTTACCCATTCATTGGCTGATAGACACCGAGATTGTTTCCATCTTTTGGCAATTATGAATAATGCTGCTATGAATATTGTTGTGGAGATGTCTATTCATGTTTCTGCCCCCAGTTCTGGGTATAAGCCTAATAATGGTATTGCTGGGTCATGTGGAAAGCCTATATTCAACTTCCTTAGGAACTGCCAAACAGTAGTCCAAAGAGGCTGTACCATTCTACATTCCCACCAACAATGAAAAAGTCTTCCTATCTCTCCACATCTTCTCCAACACTTACAGTTTCCTTCCTTTTTATAGTGGCTGGTTGTATAGGTGTGAGATATCTCATTGCAGTTTTGATTTGCATTTTCCTGATGGCTAATTATGTTGACTATCTTTTCTCATGCTTTCTGGCCATTTATATATCACCTTTGGAGAGAAGTCTGTTCAAGTCTTTGACCCATTTATAATTATGTGGGGTTTTGTTGTGAAGATGAAGAAGTTCTTTTATATATCATGAATTAATCCTTTATCAGATGTGTGGTTCCAAATGTTTTCTCCCATATGTAGGTTGCCTTTTTTTTTTTTTAAAGATTTTATTTATTTATTCATTTATCCCCCCCTTGCTGCTTGTGCTCGCTGGGTCAGCTAACCACGCCGTGCGGGCGGGCTTGCCTTCACCAGGAGGCCCCGGGAACCGAACCCGGGGACTCCCATTTGGTAAACAGAAGCCCTACTGATTGAGCCACAGCCGCTTCCCTGTAGGTTGCCTTTTATCTTTGATGATAAAGTCCTTTGAAAAAGAGTTTTTTAATTTTGAAGGTGTCCCATTTTCTATTTTTTCTTTTCTTGCTTGTGGTTTGTGTGTAATGTCTAAGGAACTATTGACTACGACAAGGTACTAAAGATGCTTCCCTACATTATCTTCTAGGAGTTTGATGGCTCAAGATTTTATATTAAGGTCTTTGATCCACTTTGATTTGCTATGGCATGAGGTACCGATCCTCCTATTTTTTGCCCATGGAGATCCAGTTTTTCCAACAACATTTGAAGAGATTATTCTTTCCCAATTGAGAGGTTTTTTCCACCTTGTCAAAAGTCATTTGGTTCCACCTTTTGATAACTATGAATAATGATGCTATAAACATTGGTGGACAAATGTCTGTTCATGTCCCTGCTTTCAGTTCTTCTAAACATATTCCTAGCATAAGGATTGCCTGATCATAAAACAACTCTATATTTAGCTTTCTGAGGAACTGCACAATGTTTTTCACATAGGCTCCATCACTCTACATTCCCATGAAGAGGGAAGGACTGTTACTATTTCACCATTTTCTCTTGAGCACTTGTATTTTTCTGTGTGTTTTTTTAAATAATGGCCATTCTATAAGGTGTGAAATGGTATCTCATTGTAGTTTTGATTTGCAATTCCGTAATAGTTAGAGATGTTGAATATATTTTCATGTGATTTTTGGCCACTTGTAGTTCCTCTTTGGGAAAAAAATGTCTATTTAAGTCATTTGTCCACTTTAAAATTAGATTGCTTGACTTATCATTGCATTGTACAATTTCTTTATATAATATGGAAATCAAACCCTTATCAGAAAAGTGGTTTCCAAGTATTTTATCCCTTTTAGAAGGCTGCCTTTTCACCACCTTTACAAAGTCCTTTGAAGCACAAAAGTATTTCATTTTGAGGAGGTCCCATTTATCTACCTTTTCTTTTCTTGCTTGTGCTTTGGATGTAAGTTTTAAGAAACCACGTCCTACCACCAGATCTTCTTTTTTAAATAGATGTTCTTTTGTTTTATTTATTTTTTTAAAGATTTATTTTATTTATTTACTTCTGTCCCCCCTTGCTGTTTGCACTCACTGTTTGTTCATCTTCTTTTTTTTATGAGGCACTGGGAACTGAACCCAGGACCTCCCATGTCAGATGGAGGCACCCAGTAACTTGAGCCACCTCTGCTCCCTGCTTCTTGTGTCTCTCACTGTGTTTTCTTGCTATGTCTCTTTGTTGTATCATCTCACTGCATCAGCTTGTTGCAATAGCTTGCCATGCTAGCCCATTGCATCAGCTGCTGTCTTGCTCATCTTCTTTAGAAGGCACTGGAAACTGAACCCAGGACCTCCCATGTGTCCAACTTCTTGAGTCCCATCTGCTTCCCCCATCAGATCTTGAAGATGTTTCCCTACATTTTCTTCTAAGAATTTTATGGTTCTCAATTTTATCTTTGATCCATCTTGAGTTAATTTTTGGATAAGGGTGAGATAGGGGTCCTCTTTCTTTCTTTTGCATATAGATATGCAGTTCTCTCCACACCATTTGTTGAATGCACTGTTCTGACCCAGCTGAGTGGGTTTGACAGCCTTGTCAAAAATCACTTGACCATAGATGTGAGTCTTTTTCTGAACACTCAATTCAGTTCCATTGGTCTATATGTCTATTTTTATGCCAGTGCCATGATGTTTTTTTTACTATTGTAGCTAGGGAATATGATTTACTGTCAGGAAGTGACAGTCCCACAACTTTGTTCTTCTTTATAAAAATGTTTCTACCTATTCAGGGGCCTTTACACTTCCAAATAAACTAGATAATTATCTTTTCCATTTCTTCAAACAAGGCTGTTGTAATTTTTATCAGGATTGCATTGAATTTGTAAATCAATTTGGGTAGATTTAATATCTTAATACTATTTTGCTTTCCAATCCATGAACATGAAATATCTTTCCATTTATTTAGGTCATCTTTAATTTCTTCTAGCAGTGTATTGTAGTTTTGTGAGTACAGGTCCTTTATGTCCTTGGTTAAGTTTATTCCTAAATATTTGATCCTTTTAGTCACTATAATAAATAGAATTTTTTTCCTGATTTCTTCCTCAGATTGTTCATTACTGGTGTATAGAAACACTACTGATTTTTGCATATTAATCATGTATTCTGACACTCTGTTGAACTCATTTACTAGCTGTAGTAGATTTATTTTGGATATTTCAGGACTTTCTAGTTATAGAAACATCATCTGCAAATAGTGAAAGCTTTACTTCTTCCTTTCCAATTTGGATGCCTTTACTTCTTTTTATTCTCTAATTGCTCTAGCTACAACTTCTAGCATTGTATCAGAGACCAGTGGTGACAGTGAGCATCCTTGTCTTGATCCTGATCTCAACAGGAAAGCTTTCAGTGTTTCACTATGGGGTCAATATCAGGTGTGGGGTTTTCACATATACACTTCAACATGTTGAGAAAGTTTCCTTCTATTCCTATTTTTTGGACAGTTTTGAATCAAGAAAGGATGTTGTATTTTTTCAAATGCCTTTTCTGCATCAATTGAGATGATTGTGTGATTTCCTTCAATTTATTAATGTGATGTGTTATACTTGTTGATTTTCTTCTTATGAACCACCTATGCATACCTAGGATAAAACTCACTTGATGATGAGGAAAATTTTTTTGAATGTCTTGGAGTCTAAATGCAAGTATTTATGCTGAGGATTTTTGCATCTATATTCATTAGGGAAATGTGCCTGTAATTATTTTTTTTGTAATATTTTTATCTGGCTTTGACATTGTTAATGTTGGTTATAAAATGACTTTGGTAACATTCTCTCCTGTTCAAAATTTTTGAAGAGTTGGAACACAACTGGTATTGTTTTCTTTGAATGATTGGTAGAATTCCCCTGTGAAGTTAACTTGTCCCCCACTTTTCATTTTAGGTAGGTTTTGAAAGATTGTTTCAATCTCTACTTGTGATTGGTTTTGGTGGTCATCTATTTCTTCCAAGGTCAGTGAAGTTGGTTTATTTGTTTCTAGGAATTTGTCCTCTTCATCTATATAGTCTACTTTGTTGGCATACAGGTGTTCATAGTATACTCTGATTATCTCTTTTATTTCTGTGGGGCCAATAGTAATATCCCATGTGAATATTTTCACTATCTTGATTTTCTGATATCAGGGTAGGCTAAACATTCATTATATTAGAAACCATGCATGTGTCCCCAGAACTAGTTTTTCTCCCTAGGTCTAGTTTTTAGAATGCTGGTGATAAACTAAGCCTGATTTATTATATGACCATCCATATGGGAAAAGACTGTAACTTTAGGTATCTTTGATCAACCTTAAGATACATAGCAGGGGAACAGATGTGGCTTGGGTGGTTGGGCACCTGTCTCCCATATGGAGGGACCTGGGTTCAAATTCTGGGACCTCCTAGTAAAAATTTTAAAAAAAAGAAAAATATAGAAGATGTGTCAGCCACCAGGCCCCATGAGCAGGTGAGCCACCAGGCCTGGTGTGTGGGTGAGCTGCCAGGCCCTGTGAATGGGTGAGCCATCAGGCCCTGTGGGTGGGTGTGCCACCAGGCCCCATGTGCATGTGTGCTGCCAGGCCCCATCCATGGGTGAGCCACCAGGCCCCATGGGCAGGTGCACCACCAGGCCCTGTGCATGGGTGAGCCACCAGGCCCCATCTGTGGGTGAGCCACCAGGCCCTGTGTGCAGGTATGCCACCAGACCCCATGTGAGGGTGAGCCTCCAAGCCCCATCCACAGGTGAGCTGCCAGACCCTGCAAGTGATGCAGCAAGATGATGATGTAACAGGAGAGTGTAAGAAGGGAGAACCAAAATGAGATGTAATGAAAAACCAGGAACTAAGGTGGTACAGGTAGTAGTAGGATGCTTCTCTCCCACATTGGAGGTTCCAAGGATCGAATCCCAGTGAAGACAGGAGGAGAAGGATGAGAAGAGAGGGCAGGAAATGGACACAGAGAGTTGCCCAGTGAATGGACACAGAAACAGCAAAAATGGGAGGGGGGTATAAAAATGGATATAAATAAATAAATAAATAAATAAATAAATAAATAAATAAATCCTTTTTAAAATGTATGGGGGAGGAAGATTTGGATGACAGTTAGTAGTAATATTTTGATGACAGTTTTTCATGATTTGTTAACAAATGTTACACAACAATGTAGGATTTTTGTGGGGGGTGATGTGTTGGAGTTCTGTTGGATGTTATGTATGTTTGTTTTGTAAGATCATAATGTTTAATGGACACTTATAGTTTATGTATGTTCATGTATGAATGATATACTTCAATAAATTGTTAAAAACAACAGTTTTTGATTTTATGTATTTGCATCATCTCTTTTTTCCTTTGTAGTCTAGCTAAGGATTTGTCATATTCTTTGATCTTATCAAAGAACCAACTTTTTTTTTTTCTCTATTGTTTTTGGTTCTCAAGTACTGGAAAGCATGCAGAGAAATGGGAAATCTTCTTCACTGTTGGTGGGAATGTGAAATGGTGCAGCCTATCTGGAAGACAGTTTGGCATTTCCTCAGGAAGCTAAATGTAGAATGACTAGCAATCCCACTACTGGGAATATATTCAGAAGTTCTGAAAGCAAGGAAATGAACATATATTTGCACACTAATGTCCATAGCAGCATGTCCACAATTTCTAAAAAATGGAAACAACCCAAACATCCATAAATGGATAAACAAAATGTAGTATTTACATGTAATGGAATAATATGATACTGTAAGAGAAAATGAAATTGAAAAGCTATGACAACATGGATAAACCTTGAGGACATTATCTTAAGTGAAAACAGCCAAACACAAAAAGACAGTTATTGTGTGGTGTCATTAATATGAACTCAATATGAAGAGTAATACATGGAGTTAAAATCTAGAGTAGGGTTACTAGGATATATGATGAGGGCTGAGAAGGGGTACTGATGCTTAATGTATGTAGAATTTTTAATTAGGTTGATTGTAAATGTATAAATGGAAGGAATTGATGGTAACAAATTATAGTGAGAATAACATAAAAATCTGATTTATAGTTCAGACTGTGGCTGAAAGGGGTATTCTAGGAATGTAAATGTCTACTGAAAGTAAGCTAGAGGATGATCTAGGGACTGTATAACATAGTGAACTTAGTGGTGGATGAGGATTGTGGTTAAAAGTACAAAAACAGGGAGACAAATTGGCATCAGTTTAAGAGAGCACATGCTGACTAGCTCTCTGAGGATGGCCAATTGTGGACAGGGTCCTGCCCGAGGGTCTGTGCTGTGGGCACATGAAGCGAGAAGCTTGGGACATCTAGTAGCAGGCAGATCGACCGCGTGGAATGATAGGTAGAGATTCATGAGTTTTAAGCCTGCCTGTGGTGGTTAACACAGACAGCTGAGCCCCACCCACAGGGAAAAAGGCTGCTTTCAGCTGTGAATCCCACACCCGTGACTCCTGCTCCCAGTGTGGGTGAGTATTCTCTGAGAGAGAGAGGGTTCTGACAGAAGGTGGAGAGGGGTTTAACTTCTGTGGATTTGACTGCCAGGCCACCCTCATAGCTTTGGTGAGCAGATAAGCCAGCTTAAAGCAGTGCCAGGCTGAGGGGAGAGGTGAATTTGCTGAGGAAACCTGATTTACCTAGCATCCAGCTGACACTGAGGCTTGGCTCCAGAGGGGGTGGAGTCAACCAATTTTATCTCTCTACACTGACAAGTATCAGACCTTCAGCTCCCCTGGGGAGGCCTGGAAGTGAGAAGTGCTTGATTAGTTTCTATGAGCCTATTTAGGGTCCCCTTGGTGAAGGGGGTGGTGTAGCAGAGGACTTCTTTTGGGTCCCTTATATCACCAAAAAAAGAAGGCAGTCACTTTAAAAAATGAATTCTTCTTTTTAATTTAGTTTAATACCTAAGATCTGCCTCAAACCTGCAGATAGAACCCTACAGGGAAATTGATTGATAAACACAAGCAGGCTGAGAGGATGCACAAGGACCCTATAAGGAACACTTCCTCCTTAGCTTTGTTTGACTGCTTCCTTGTGTCAAACCAAACTTGTTTGGTATTTCTCTGTTTATTTGTTGTCACTTGCTTTTCAAAAAATTACAAACCACACTGAGAAACAGGAAAACATGGACCACTCTGAAGAATAAACTAAAAACCAGGAAGAGATGCAGAACATCAAACAACTAATCAAAGCTTTCCAAACAAATATCAAGAACCAATTTAATGAAGTGAAGGAAGAGATAAGGATATAAAGAAGACACTGGGAGAACATACTGAAGAAATTATAAACATATGCAAAAAGACATGATGGTGATCAATGGCACAATCCAAGAAATAAAAAAGATGCTGGATTCCCATAACAGCAGATTTGAGCAGGCAGAATAAATAATTAGTGATGTGGAAGACAACACATCTGAAATCAAACTGATAGTAGGCCAGATAGACAAAAAAAAATAAAAAGAAAAAGAAAAAAAAAAGAAAAAATCCAGCAGGGACTCAGGGATTTAACTGACAACACAAAATGCACAAACATATGCATTATGGGCAACCCAGAAGGAGAAGAGAAGGGAAAGGGAACAGAAGGAGCGTGGAAGAAAATAATGGCTGAAAACTTCCCAACCCTATTGAGAGAGATGGATGTGCAGATCCAGGAAGCAAAGCACACCCAAACAGTATAAATCTCAGCAGGTCAACTCCAAGACATAAAATTGTCAAAATGTCCAATGCTCAAGACAAAGAGAAAATACTCAAGGCAGCAAGAGAAAAGAGAACCATCACATACAAGGGAAGCACAATAAGATCAAATGCTGATTTCTCAGCTGAAACCATGGAGGCAAGAAGACAGTGGTATGACATAGTCAAAGTACTAAAAGAAAAAAACTTCCAGCCATGAATTCTCTATCCAGCAAATCTGGCATTCAAAAATGATGGAGAGTTCAAAATATTCACAGATAGACAGAAATTAAGAGAGTATGTCAATAAGAAAGCAGCACTTCAATAAATACTAAAGGAAGTTCTACTAGTTGAAAGGAAAAAACAAGGGAGAGAGAGTTGGAGGAGAGTTTAAAACCACTAAAAAGACAAAAAAAAAGAAACAAAACAATAAATGACATACATTAACCCAAAGAAAATATGGCTGAAGTAAGAAATTCATTGTGAGTAATAACACTGATTGTTAATGGATTAAATTCACCATTCAAGAGACACAGATTGGCAGAATGGATAAAGAAATATGATCCATCTATATGCTGTCTACAAGAAAACAACCTTTGACCCAGGGATTCAAGGAGGCTGAAAGTGAATGGCTGGAAAACAATTTTACAAGCTAAAAATAGCCAAAAGAGGGCAGGAGTAGCTATTCTAATATCAGATAAAATAGACTTTAAATGTAAAACTATTGTAAGAGACAAGGATGGACACTATATATTAGTAAATAATCTCTCAAGAAGAGAGAACAATCAAAAACATTTACACAACAACTAATCGGGGTGCTTCAAAAATACATGAGGCATTGTCTGAAAGATAGGTTAACAAAGGAGAGTAAGAGAAGAGCAGGCTTTGAGCCATCTCCCATATGGACATAAACTATGGTAAAGGGATAGAGTGTGGTTGCATGTTGGGGGATGGGGCAGATGAGCGGTGGTGTTCCTGGGTTTGGTGGTACA
>JAKSZT010054483.1:713327-735889 GCA_026826555.1 Tolypeutes matacus | reverse complement strand
ATGATATTTGTTTGGATAGCTTTGATTAGTTGTTCGATGTTCTGCATTGCTTCCTGGTTTTTATTTTGTGCACTGGACTGGTCCATGTTTTCCAGTTTCTCAGAGTCATTTGTATTTTTCTGTTGCCCTCTGGTCATCATATTATCTTGATGGGTTTGTTCAGTTGATTAGCTTTTCTCTATGCTCTAGAATTTTATTTAGCTGTTGGTTCTGCGTGTGAGTTAAGTTTTTTCTTTGGCAGTTTTTCTTCTTATTTTATTTCCTTGCCTCTTTCTATGTTCCCTTGAAGGCAAAAGGTTAGGGCCAGAGGAATCAAAAGATGTAAGGAAGGCAGAAGGATAATAGAAATATTGATAAAAGTTAGAAGAGAGTCAAAATGAGACTTAATGAGATGAATATTTAACTTGTGTAGGCAGTGTAGAGTACTAGGAAAAATATGGAGTTCCTACAATGGACTGGGAAAACAAATGGAGAAATATATATATATATAGTGATTTAGAAGGCTAGAATTATGAGGAGGGAGAGAAATAGTAGAGAAAGGTCTGAAAGGAAAAAGTTAATACTAATAAAAAAAAAAGAAGAAGAAGAAAACAAAATATATTGGATAGAAATTAATACCTTTAAGTTGTGGGCCTATGAAAAAATGTTGTCTCTAAGAGCCACAACAGAAAACAGAAGGCAGAAAGATGCAGGAAGGATAAGCGATAGTTTGTAATACAGAATCAATATATACAGCAAGTGGGAAATTACTGAATAAGAAGCCCAGCAAAGAAGCGACCAGCTGGCAGCACCTATTTAAAAAAAAAAATAGAAGGAAAAAGGAAGGGGGGAGGAAAACGGGAATAATAGCAATAGACCAGAAAGTAACAGAGAGAAACCAAAGATCCATACAGGCAAGCAGTCAAACAGAACTAAGGGGGGTCAATGATTCCCCTAGGGTCCACGTGGATCCTTCCTGCCTACTTGTGTTTATCAATGAATTTCCCCACAGGATTCTATATGCAGGTCCTGAAGCAGCTTTTAGCTATTAAACTAAATTAAAAAGAATTTATTTTTCATTTGTTGAGGTGACCTCACTTTTTTTTTTTTTTTTTTTTTAGCCAAATGCAGGACCCAATATATTTCCTCCTCTAGACCAACCCCCTTATGGAAGGGACCCTAGCTGTGCCCATGGAATTTAATCAAGCATGTCCCACTTTCCGGACTCCCCAGGTTAGCTGAAGCTCTGATGTTAGTCAGTGAGGAGTGCTAAAGATGGCGGATTCCGCCCCTTCTGGCGCCGAGCTCCAGCGTCACTGGGCTGCTCAGTAAATCAGTTTGAGTGCAGATTTGCATCTGCTCTCAGCCTGATGCTGCTTCAGGTCGGCTTATCTGCTCCCCGAAGCTATGGGGCAGTGCAGGCAGCCAGATCAATGTCTACAAATATAAAATACCCTTCCCTGTCTTCCAACCGAACCCTCCCTTTTTTGTCAAATGTCCCTTCCTCCTGGCTCCGCAGCGGCCTGGGTCTTATCCCTGGGTGGCTAGGGAAATCAGCTCCGTTCCCCGACCAAAATCCCCCCTCCGGTTCACCGGGTGCTGATTAGCTCGTTTGCTCTGTTCACACAAGGTCCAAGGGGCGCCAGGCAGCCAGCTCCCTAGAAAATAAAACTTTTTCGCCCTGCCCACGGCTCCAAATGGCCGTTTTATTTTTTTTTCCCTAACCGCGGGGCTCAGCCGCCTGTGCCAACCTCCAGCGGCAGCCTCAAAACTCACGAATCTCCACCGTTCGGTCCACACCGCCGATCCGTGCAGATAGATGTCCCATGCTTCTCACTCCACGCGTGCACAGCACAGACCCCTGGGCAGGACCCCATCCACAATCCGCCTTGCTCTGGGAGCTTGCAGTGTGCGCCCTCCTACACTAACGCCATCTTGCGTCCTCTTGTCTCTTGCTTTTAATTCCTCTTTCCTCCCCTCTTCTTATTTTCTTTTATTCTTTTCTTTCTTCTTTAAATTAGGTGCTGCTATCATGTCTCTTCTTTGCTGTGCTTCTTCTTCCGTGATTTCCCATTCTCTGTCCTTATTGATTTTGACTCCAAACACTATCCCTGTCCTTCCTTCATCTTTCTGCCTTCAGCTTGCTGTTGTGGTTCTTACATACCACCTTTTCTCATTAGCCCACAACTTAAGAGTGTCAATTTCTATTCTATCTATTCTTTTTTCTGCCTTTTTGTTATTACTAACTTTTTCCTTACAGCGCTCTCTTTACTCTTACTCTCTCTCTCCTCATCATTCTAGCCTTCTAAATCATTATATATATTTTCCTCTATTTGGTTTCCAAGCCCATTGCAGGTACTCCATTTTTTCCCCTATTACTCTACACTATGTACATGAGTTAAATATTCATTTTACTAAGTCTTATATGGCCTCTCTTCTAACTTTTATCAATATTACTATTATCCTTCTTCCTTTCTCACATCTTTCAATTCCTCTAGTCCTAATCTTTTGCCTTCAAGGGAACATAGAAAGAAGCAAGGAAATAAAATAAGAAGAACAAGATCTCAAACAGAAAATTTTAACACACACAGAGCCCACAGCAAAACAAAACTCTAGATCAGAGAGAGAAGATAATCAACTGAATAACCCATCAAGAAAAAATGATGACAAGAGGGCAAGAAAAAATTATAAACCACACTGAGAAACAGGAAGACATGAACCAGTCCAATGAACAAACTAAAAGCCAGGAAGAGATGCAGAACATTGAACAAATAATCAAAGCTTTCAAACAAATATCATGGACCAACTCAATGAAGTGAAGGAAGAGATTAAGATTATTAAGAATACACTTGGAAAACATACTTAAGAAATTGTAAACATACATAAAAAGATAATGGATATGATGGTGATCAATAGTATAATCAAAGAAAAAGAACACTCTGGATTCACATAACAACAGATTTGAACAGGCATAAGAAAGAATTAGTGATGTGGAAGACAATACATCTGAAATCAAACAGATAGTAGAACAGATAGACAAAAAGATAGAAAAAATCCAGCAGGGATTTAACCAACAACACAAATGCACAAACATACCCATTATGGGCAACGCAGAAGGAGAAAAGAAGGGAAAGAGAATGAAGGAGTGTTGAAGGAAATAATGGCTGAAAACTTCCTGACCCTATTGAGAGAGATGGATGTACATATCCAGGAAGCAAGCACACCCCAAACAGTATAAATCCCAACAGACCAACTTCAAGACATATACTTGTCAAAATGTCCAATTATCAAGACAAAGTGAAAATACTCAAAGCAGCAAGAGAAAAAAGAACCATCACATACAAGGGAAGCACAATAAGATTAAGTGCTTATTTCTCATCTCAAACCAGGGAGGCACAAGGATAGTGGTAAGACATAGTCAAAGTACTAAAAGAAAAAACCTTCCAGCCACGAATTCTCTATCCAGCAAAACTGGCATTGAAAAGTGATGGAGAAATAAAAATATTCACAGATAAACAGCAATTAAGAGAGTATGCCAATAAGAAATCTGCACTTCAAGAAATACTAAAGGAAATTCTACAAGTTGAAAGGAAAAAATAAGGGAGAGAGAGTTGGAGGAGAGTTAAGAACAACTAAAAAGACAAAAAGAGAAATAAAATATGACATACATTAACCCAAAGAAAATATGGCTGAAGTAAGAAATTCATTGTGAGTAATAAAACTGAATGTTAATGGATTAAATTCACCAGTCAAGAGGCATAGATTGGCAGAATGGATAAGGAAATATGATCCGTCTATATGTTGTCTACAAAAAATCCACCTACGACCCAGGGATTCAAGGAGGCTGAAAGTGAATGGCTGGAAAACAATTTTACAAACTAACAATAGCCAAAAAAAGGCAGGAGTAGCTATTCTAATATTAGCTAAAATAGGCCTTAAATGCAAAACTATTGTAAGAGACAAAGATGGACACTATATATTAGTAAAAGGGGTAATCTTTCAAGAAGAGAGAAAAATCATGAATATTTATGCACCTAACTGGAGTACCTCAAAATACATGAGGCAAACTGTGGGAAAACTAAGTGGAGAAATAAATACCTCTACAATTATAGTGGGGGACTTTAATACACCATTATGACCATTAGACAGAATATGTAAACAGAGAATCAATAAAGAAACAAAGACTCTGAACAATACCTGGTTCTAATAGACATATACACAACATTATATCCCAATAAAGCAGGATTTACATTCTTCTCAAGGGCACATGGATCATACTACAAGAGAGACCACATGCTAGGCCAAAGAACAACAATCAAAGAATTCAGAAAGATTGAGATTATTCAAAGTAATTTCTCTGACCACAATGGAATGAATTTGGAAATCACTAAGGGCCAGAGAAAGAGATTAGGTACAAAGATATGGAATCTAAACAACACAGTCTTAGACAAACCTTGGATCAAGGAGGAAATCTCAAAAGAAATCAGTAACTACCTTGAAACTAATGAAAATGACAGCACAACATATCAAAACCTATGGGATGCAGCCAAAGCTGTCCTGAGAGGGAAGTTCATAGCCATAAATACATATATTAAAAAAGAAGAAAGAGCTAAAATTGAAGACCTAACTGCACACTTGGAGGCATTGGAAAAACAACAAGCTAAACTTAAAGTAGAAAGAAGGAAATAACAAAGATAAGAGCAAAACTAAATGAAATAGAGAATAAGAAATTACTAGAAAAAATAAACAAAACTAAAAGCTTTTTAGAGTGGGGAAGTGCTTCTGCAATTACCAAAATGTTGGAATGGTTTTATAAATGGGTAAGGGGTATTTTTTGGAGGAATTGTGAAATGCTTGATGGAAAAGGCCTAGATCACTTTAAAGAAACTGTTGATAGCAATATGGACACTAAAGAGACTTTCTATGATGCCATAGAAGTAAATGAAGAAATTATTATTGGAAAGTGAGGAAAGGTGATCCATGTTTTAAAATTGCAAAGAACTTAGCAAGATTAACTCCTGGTATTATATGGAAGACAGTATTTGAAAATGGTGAACCTGATCATTTAGCTGAAATACTTTCCAAAGTAAACCTGGAGAATGTGGCTTGGCTTCTCCTTGCAGCTTACAGCAAAATGCTAGATGAGTGAAATGCACTAAGGACTGAACTTTTGGGCACAAAGGAAACAGAAACTAATTCTGGAACTTCCAAGTTTCTGGAAATCAAGTTCCCAGATGAAAGTGTCCCATTTGAAGACTTAGCCAAACTTGGAACTTGTAAATCAGGATTGAAGATGCACTTATCTAAAAAAGACTTGTGGAAAGTCTTATTGTCTGATGGCTTGGACCCCTGCTTCCTGCAAGCTAAACCAACAAAGTTTTTGAGAAAAGTGTATGAACAAAACCACTGTCAGCTTGGACAAAAGAGGACATGGAAAGGAAAGATTGAAGGAGAAACAGCTTTAAGAAGACATGCATGGAAGATGAGATCTAGAATTAAGATATCACCTTGGGCCAACAGAACAGTCCCACCTATTTGTACAGAGAGGTTGAGTTTGCCCCAGCAGTTGAAGAGGGTGGATGTTCCACCCAATGTTCAGGAAAAGTTTTGCTGCCCCAGGGTACAGGGAGGGTGGAGCACATTCCTCAAAGATTAGGACAGTTAAGGTCAGCACCCTTTAGGACTGAGAGAGGTTCTCCTGTCCCCCATGGATTACAGAAGGCCAGGTGGTAAACCCATTGCTCTGAGAGGGTTGAACCTGTATGCCAAAGGTTAGGGGGAATGTTGTCTTCACCTCACTGTACTAGGGGAGCTAAGACTCTAACCCAAAGATTGGGTAAGGTGTGGTAATCACCCCAACACTCTTGGAGGGTAAGGTCTGGAGCTTGGTCGACACCCAGATGCTTGATGAGGGTGGAACCAAGAAAATGACCATTGGGCAAGCCTGTGGAAAAGGGGGATCCCCATGTGGCCCCAATGAAAAGAAACCATTATCTTAAGAATGATTCTCAGACTTTGAAGATGCTCTGCAGGTTTACTGAACTATAGAGGATCCACGACTTATGTTTAAATCCCAATTTCTCCTTATGATAATGAAAATGTTTATCCTTTGTCTTTCCATTCATGTATTGGAAGTAGTTAAATGGTTTTGTAAGTTTCAGAGGTCTACAATGGATGGGATTTTGCCTGAGGACAAACTGTATTTCCTTAAAATGATTATGATATGATTTTGTACTTGCATTGTTATTGATTTAAGGTTTTTTGAATATTGTAATGTATTTGTGGAATTCAGAGGGTTAAGTTTAGTAGTTGGGCAGTTTTATGTAATTATAAACTCCAAAAAATAGGTAACAGATTATGCTTGTAAACTGGTCTGTTAATCTGGGCATGATTAAGTTATGATTAGGGCATTGACTGGTCCACTTCAGTAGGACATTCAGCCCCACCCCTTGGTGGGTGGGTAAATCAGATATAAAAGGCAAGGCAAAGGGCAGATGGAGCAGTTCTGATGTTGGAATTTTGATGCTGGAGGCAAGCAGATGGAGGAGCTTTGTCGTGAGGAAGGAGAGAAGGCCCCAGGATAAAGATGAGCCATTTGCCTGAGAGTCTACAGCTGACCTTGTGGAGGAAACAGAGGTGCTGAGCCCAGAGAGAAATGCAGCCCCGGAAGAGAGGAACCCAAGAAACTTAACCCTGGCAAATATTGGCAGCTGTCTTGTTCCAACACTTGGCAATGGACTTTGGTAAGGGAAGAAACTTAAGCTTTATGGCCTGGGAACTGTGTACTTCTACCCCAAATAAATACCCTTTATAAAGACCAACCATTTTCTGGTATTTTGCATTAGCACTCCTTTGGTTGACTAATACAGACATATATAAACCTAAAGAAAATATGGCTAATGTCTGTAATGTCTTGGCTGTATTAGCATTGAATGTTTTTGGTTTAAACTCTCCAATCAAGAGACACAGATTGGCAGAATGGATAATGAAATATGACCCATCTCTATTCTGTATATACAAGAAACTCACCTTAGACCCCGAGACATGAGGACTTGAAAGTGAATGGTTGGAAAACCATTTTACATGTAAACAATTACCAAAAAAAAGGCAGGAGTAGCAATATTAATATTGGACAAAATAGACTTTAAATGAAAATCTATTGCAACAGACAATGAAGAATGCTGTATATTAATAAAAAGACAATCTATCAAGAAAGAGCAATCATAAACATTTATGCACCTAACCAGGGTGCCTCAAAATACATGAGGAAACTTTGGAAAAACTAAGTAGACAAACAGATGTCTCTACAATTATAGTTGGGGACTTTAATTCACCATTATTACCATTATATAGAACATCTCAACAGAGGATCAATAAAGAAACAGAATCTTTGAATAATATGTTAGAGAATCTAGACCTAAAAGACATATACTGAATATTACACTAAAATACAGCAGGTTACACATTATTCTCAAGCACAGATGGATCATTCTCCAAGATAGACCACATGCTAGGCCACCAGACAACTCTCAACCAGTTAAAAAATATTGAAATAATACAAAGTAATTTCTCTGACCACAATGGAATGAAGCTGGAAATCAGTAAGATACAGAGAACCAGATTAAGCACAAAGATATGGCAGTTAAACAACACAATCTTAGATAATCTGTGGGCCAAGGAGGAAATAGAAAAAGAAACCTGAAACTACATTGAAATGAATGAAAATGACAACAAAACATATCCAAACTTATGGGATGCAGCAAAAGCAGTGCTGAGAGGAAAATTTATAGCCCTAATAGCCTATATTAAAAAAGAAGAAAGCTAATATCAAAGACTTAACTGCACCCCTGGAGGAATTAGAATAAGAACAACAAACTAATCCCAAGCATATAGAAAGAAGGAAACAACAAAGATTAGAGCAGAGCTAAATGAAATTGAAAATAAGAAATTTTGAAAAAAAATAACAAAATCAAAAGCTGGTTGTTAGAGAAGATTAAGAAAATTGACAAACCCATAGCTAGACTAACAAAGAACAAAAGAGAGAAGATGCAAATGCATAAAACAAGAAACAAAGGAGTATCACCACTGACCCCACAGAAATAAAGAGTACCATAAGAGGATACTTTGAAAAATTGTATACTGACAAGATGGATATCTTAAATGAAATGGACAAATTCCTAGAAAGACACAAGCAGCCTCCATTGATGAAAGAAGAAGTTGATGAACACAACAGACCAATCACAAGTAATGAGATTGAATCTGTCATCATAAACATCCCAACTAAGAAGAGTCTAGGACCAGATGGCTTCACAGATGAATTCTACAAAATGTTCCAGAAAGAACTAACACCAATCCTGCTTAAACTCTTCCAGAAAATAGAATTGGAGGGAACATTGCCTAACTCATTCTATGATTCCAACATCACCCAAATACCAAAGACACAGAGATGCCATAAAAAGAAACCTATAGACCCATCTCTCTCATGAAACTAGAGGCACAAATCTTGTAAAAATACTTGTTAATTATATTCTGCAACATATCAAATGAATTATACACCATGACCAAGTGGGTATAATCCCTGGTATGCAAGGATGTTTCAACACAAGAAAATCTTAATATAATACATCACATTAACTGATCAAAACAACAAAATCACAGGATAATCTCTATTGATGCAGATAAAGCATTTGACAAAATAAAGCACCCTGTCCTGATAAAAATACTTCAAAAGATAGGAATAGAAAGAAACTTCCTCAACATGAAAAAGGGTATTTATGGTAAACCCACAACTAACATCATATTCAATGGTGAAATGCTAAAAGCTTTCCCTCTAAGATATGGAACAACACAAGGATACCAACTGTCACCACTCTTATTTAACATTGTGTTATAAAAACTTGCTTGAGCACTTAGGCAAGAAAAAGATATAAAAGGCATCCAAATTGGAAAAGATGAAGTAAAAATTTCACTCTTTGCAGATGCCTATATGAAGAAATACCTGAGAAATCTACAACATAGATTCTAGAGCTTATAAATGAGTTCAATAAAGTGGCAAGATATAAGATCAACAAATAAAAATCAGTATCCTTCTTGTACACCAATAATGAGCATTCTGAGGAGGAAATCCAGGAAAAAATTCCATTTACAACAACAACTAAAAGAATCAAATATCTAGGAATAAATGTAACTAAAGATGTAAAAGACATACACAGAAAAGAACACAATATTCATTTATTTAAAATAGAAGAATATACCTGGTTCATGGATAGGAAGATTAAACATGTTAAATTGTCTATCCTACTCAAACTGTTTTACAGACTGAATGCAATCCCCCCAAAAATTTCCACAGCAGTTTTTATTGAATTAGAAAAGCTAACTATAAAAATTATTTGGAAGGGCAAGGGGCTCCAAATAGGCAAGGACATATTGTTAAAGAAAAATGAAATTAAGGGAATCATACTACCTGACTTTAAAATGTACTGCAAAGCTAGAGTGGTCAAAACTACTTGGCATTGGCAGAAGGATAGAAATACAGAGCAATGGAACAGAACTGAAAGTACTGATACAGATCCTTGTATATACAGTCAACTGCTATTCAACAAGGCCACCAAACCCACTCAATTGGGAGAGAGCGGCCTCTTCAACAAATGTTGTTTGGAGAACTGGATATCCATATCCAAAAGAATGGGAGAGGATCAATATCTCATGCCCTATACAAAAATTAACTCATGATAGAATAAGATCTAAATATTAGATCCAAGATCATAAATCTAATGGAAGATAATATAGAGAAGCACCTATAAGGTCTTGTAGTAGGAACTGGCTTCATAAACTTTACACCAAAGCACAAGGAGAAAAAGGAAAAATAAATAAGTGGAACCACCTCAAAATTAAAAACTTTTGCACTTCAAAGGAGTTTGTCAAGAAGGTGAAAAGACAACCTACTCAATGGGAGAAAATATTTGGGTAACATCTATCTCATTAGGGGCCTAATATCCAGCATAAATAAGGAAATCCAACATCTTGAAAATAAAAAGACAAACAATCCTTTTTAAAAATGGAGAAATGATTTGAATAGACACATCTCCAAAGAAGAAATACATATGGCTAAAAAGCACATGAAAAGATGCTCAACATGATGAGCTATTAGGGAAATGCAAATCAAAACTACAATGAGATATCATCCTACACCCATTAGACTGGTGGCTATTAAAAAAAAGACTAAAAATGTTGGAGAGGATGTGGAGGAATGGGAACCCTTATCCACTGGTGGTGGGAATGCAGAATGGTGCAACCATTGTAGAGGACAGTCTGGCAGTTCCTCAGGAAGCTAACATTAGAACTGTCATATGACCCAGCTATTCCACTTCTAGATATATATCCAGAAGAATTTAAACTAGGGACACATAAAGATATATGCACACCTATGTTCATAGTGGCATTATTCACAATTGCCAAAAGTAGGAAACAACCCAAATATCCATCAACAGATGAATGGCTAAGCAAATTTTGGTATATACATACAATGCAATATTACTTAGATGTAAGAAGGAATGCAGCATTAACACACAGGCTAACATGGATGAAATCTGAAGATCTTACATTGAGTGATGTAAGCCAGACCCTGGAGGACAAATAATACATCACCTCACTGGTATGAATTAAGCAAATTGAGCAGACACAGAGCTAGAATCTTGAAGGTAGGTTTATAGGAGACAGAAAGGAAGTAGAGGGTGGTGAGCCAATGCCCATATGGGAAAAATCTATGATAAGGTGGAAGGGTGTAGCTGTGCAGTGAATGGGTGTGGCCATGGTGCAGTGATACTATTAGGTTTGGCAGCGTTAGTCTGTGAGGGGGTAAGGTGGACTAGATAGGTTTGACAACTGATGGTATGGGCATGTGGAACAGGGAAAGGAACAGGTGAACTTGGTATTTGCAGGTCTGTGGTTAAAACTACAATTTTGGGAATGTTCTTTTGACAAATATGGCAGAGGAGGATTACTGGTGTAGGGTCTTGGATGTGAGGCTTGTACAGGACATTGTGCACCTGGGGTAGGCTTCTATGGAATATGTAAGTGTTCATCTTGTCATAGTGTGCTATCTC
This sequence comes from Tolypeutes matacus, assembly GCA_026826555.1. Taxonomy (NCBI): domain Eukaryota; kingdom Metazoa; phylum Chordata; class Mammalia; order Cingulata; family Chlamyphoridae; genus Tolypeutes; species Tolypeutes matacus. The sequence goes on along the minus strand of JAKSZT010054483.1, from coordinate 724,805 downwards.
AGTGGGTAGAGACCCACACAATAAACAAGAAAATATTAAACTCTCATCCTGGGGAGTCATGCTATGTTTTCAAATAAAGAGGCAAGAGTCTTTTGAGAACATAGGCAGTGCCTAATAAAAGAAAGCAAACCAATATGTCAAGCCCTCAATATTATTGCAAGTAACTGTGAATCTTATTATTCAAAAAGTGAAACTTAGTGGTTACTATAGGTCCTGAGGGGAGGGGTTAATAATAGAATAGATGGAAACTAGGACATTTTAGGGCATTAAAATTGTTCTGCATGATCTCACAATAATGGATAAAGGCCATTTTAAATTTTGTCAAAATTTATAAAACTCTGGTGCAAAATGTAAACCATAATGTAAACCATTGAACACGGTCATTAGCAATGCTTCAATACTTATACATGAATTGTAATAAATGTACTGACTGCATGTAAAATGTTATTAATAGAGGAGAGGGAAAAGGGGGAGGGCATTGGGTATATGGGAATCCCCTATATTCTCTACATGACTTTTCTGTAAACTAAAACTTCTTTGAAGATAAAATGAAAAATGAATAAGGCACTGGTATATGGAAGAAAATGTCACTGTACATACAAGAAAACAGATCTTAAAGTGATGAAAGATATAATGTTTAAAAATGTTTTTTATTATTTAAAAGTTTTTTTTTTTTTGTATTTTTGTTACCGCAACATGGGAATCCCAGTGGGTTCCGTGTAATATTTTGGGTAATCTAAGCACCTCTTAAAATATATGTATATATATATATAAATAACATTTTTGTAAGCAAATACACATATATGCATATATATTTATATATCATTTTGCAAATGTTTGTATGTATTGTGAGAATTTTGATTTTTACCCACAATAAAAATAAAGTAAAAAAAAAAACAAAAACAAAACAACAAAAAAAAAAACTACCATTATTTCATTTTTAAATATTTTTATTTGGTTATTTTCTTTTCTTCATCTTTTGAGAAGTTTTGGATCACAGGAGTCACAACTATGGCAGGGGAGGAGCATTGGTGTGGGGTGTCAAGGGAGGGGGTTCATCTAGGGAATGCCTCTAAGGCATATGAATGTGTTCCAGTGTTCATGGGGCATTGTCATGATGGGTGGAAATCCACACAATAACTGAAAGGATATCAAATTCCTATGTTGGGATGTTCTGCTACTTTCTCTAATGGGACAGCAAGAATCCCCTGAGTACAGGGACAGTGACTAGTGAAGGAGAATAGACCATTGATGGGCCCTTTATATTGATGACTCTACTTACGACCCTTTTCTTTTGAATTTGAAACTTACCCTAGTGTTATATTTTGCCTAATAGTTATTTCCTGAGTGCCTCCTAGTTGCTCAAATAGGCCTCTCTAAGCCAAGCTCAATATATAAAAACACTACTTCACCCCAGTATGAGACATGATTTATGGGGATGAGTCTCCCTGGCACTGGGGGATTGTTACCAAGCACCAACTAACAATACACCTGGAAAAAGACCTTGACCATAAGTGGGGAAATGGTAAACACAAAAGAGTTCTTATGGCTAAGAGATTTCAAAGTGAGTCAGGAGGTCATTCCAGGGGTTATGCTTATGAACATCTCAGCAGGATCTCATTGACTGTCACAGTAAATGTTCAGAAAGTTTCCTTCTATTCCTATCTTTTGCAGTGTTTTTATCAGGAAAGAGTGCTGTATTTTGTCAAATGCATTTTCTGCATCTATAGAGATGATCATGTGATATTTTTCTTTCAATCTGCTTATGTGGTGTATTACATTTATTGATATTCTTATGTTGATCCATCCTTGCATACCCAGGATGAAACCCACTTGGTAATGCTGTATAATTCTTTTGATATGTTGTTGAATGTGATTAGCAAGTATTTTGATGAGGATTTTAGCATCTAGGTTCATTAGAGAAATTTGTCTGTAATTTTCCTTTCTTGTGGTATCTTTGTTTGGCTTTGGTATTAGGGTAATGTTGGCATCATAGAATGAGTTAGACAATATTCCTTCTACTTCTATTTTTTGGAAGAGTTTAAGCAGAATTGGTGTTAGCTCTTTCCAGAATGTTTGATAGAATTCATCTGTGGAGCCTTCTGGTCCTGGGCTCTTCTAGGTTGGGAGGTTTTTGATGACTGAGTCTCTCTTTACATGTAATTGGACTGTTGAGTTCATCAATTTCTTCTTTCATCAATGTAGGCTGCTTGTGAGTTTCTAGGAATTTGTCCATTTCTTCTAAATTATCATTCTTGTTGGCATATAATTTTTCAAAGTATCCTCTTATGATACTCTTTATTTCAGTGGGGTCAGTAGTTTTATCCCCTTCTTCATTTCTTATTTTGTGTATTTGCATCTGCTCTCTTTTTCTTTGTTAGCTGTCTAAGGATTTGTCAATTTCATTGATCTTCTCGAAGAACCAGCTTTTGGTTTTGTTGTTTTTTCTCATGCTTTCTTATTTTCTATTTCATTTAGTGCTACTCTAATCTTTGTTATTTCTTTCTTTCTACTTCTTTTGGGATTAGTTTATTGTTGTTTTTCCAATTCCTCCATGTGTGCAGTTAGGTCTTCAATTTTAGCTCTTTCTTCTTTTTTAATATATGCATTTATTGCTATGAATTTCCCTAGCAGTACAGCTTTGGCTGCATCCAATAGGTTTTGATATGTTGTGTTGTCATTTTCATTCGATTTGAGGTAGTTACTGATTTTTTGAGATTTCCTCCTTGACCCATAGTTTGTCTAAGACTGTGCTGTTTAGCTTCCATGTCTTTGTGCCTAATTGGGTTCTCTGGCCCTTAGTGATTTCCAATTTCATTCCATTGTGGTCAGAGAAATTACTTTGTATAATCTCATCTTTCTGAATTCATTGAGAGTTGTTCTGTGGCCTAGCATGTGGTCTATCTTGGAGTATGATCTGTGTGCACTCGAGAAGAATGTATATCCTGCTGTATTTGGTTGCAGCATTCTGTATATGTCTATTAGGTCCAGGTCCTCTAATGTATTATTCAGAGACTTTGTTTCTTTATTGATTCTCTATCTAGATGTTCTGTCTAATGGTGATAATGGTATATTAAAGTCTCCCACTATAAATGTAGAGGCATTTATTTCTCCACTTAGTTTTTCCAGTGTTTGCCTCATGTATTTTGAGGCACCCTGATTAGGTGCATAAATGTTTATGATTGTTCTCTCTTCTTGAAAGATTACCCCTTTTACTAATATATAGTGTCTATCTTTGTCTTTTACAATAGTTTTGCATTTAAAGTCTCTTTGGTTCGATATTAGGATAATTATTCCTGCCCTTTTTTGGTTATTGTTTGCTTGTAAAATTGTTTTCCAACCATTCACTTTCAGTCTCCTTGAATCCCTGGATCTAAGGGGGTTTCTCGTAGACCACATATGGATGGGTCACATTTCCTTATCCATTCTGCCAATCTCTGTCTCTTGACTGGTGAGTTTAATCCATTAACATTCAGTGTTATTACTCTCAATGATTTTCTTACATCAGCCATATTTTCTTTGGGTTTATGTACGTTATATGTTGTTTTCATTTCTCTTTTTGTCATTTTAGTTGTTCTCACACTCTCCTCCAACTCTCTCTCTCCTGTTTTTTCCTTTCAACCTGTAGAACTTTAGTATTTCTTGAAGTGCAGGTTTCTTATTGGCATATTCTCTTAATTTCTGTTATCTGTGAATGTTTTGAGCTCTCCATCATTTTTGAATGCAGCTTTGCTGCATAGAGAATTCATGGCTGTAAGTTTTTTTTTCTTTTAGTACCTTGACTATGTCATACTACTGTCTTCTTTCCTCCATGGTTTCAGATGAGAAATTAGCACTTAATCTTATTGTGCTTCCTTTGTATGTGATGGTTCTCTTTTCTTGGCTGCCTTGAATATTTTCTCTTTGTCTTGAGCATTGGACATTTTGATAATTATATGTCTTGGAGTAGGCCTTTTGGGATTTATACTTTTTGGGGTGTGCTGTGTTTCCTAGACATGTACATCCATCTCCCTCAATAGGGCTGGGAAATTTTCAGCCATTATTTCCTTCAACACTCCTTCTGTTCTCTTTCCCTTCTCTTCTCCTTCTGGGATGCCTATAATGTGTATGTTTGTGCATTTTGTGTTGTCAGTTAATTCTCTAAGTCCCTGCTGGACTTTTCTATCTTTTTATCTCTCTGTTCTACTATCTGCTTGATTTCAGATGTACTGTCTCCCACCTCACTTATTCTTTCTTCTGCCTGTTCACATTTTCTGTTATGTGAATCCAGCATCTTTTTTATTTCTTGGATTGTGCCATTCATCACCATCATATCCATTTCTTTTTATGTATGTTTACAGTTTCTTCAGTATGTTCTCCCAGTGTCTTCTTAATATCCTTAATTTCTTCCTTCACTTCATTAAGTTGGTCCATGATATTTGTTTGGACAGCTTTTATTAGTTGTTCAATGTTCTGCATCTCTTCCTGGTTTTTAGTTTTTTCATTGGAATGGTCTGTGTCTTCCTTTTCTCAGTATGGTTTGTAACTTTTTTTTGCCCTCTGGTCATCCTTTTACCTTGATGGATTTATTCAGTTGATTTGCTTCTCTGCTCTAGAGTTTTACTTAGTTGGTGGTTCAGTGTGTGTGTTATGTCTTTTCTTTGACACTTTGTCCTTCTTGTTGTATTTACTTGCTTCTTTCTATGTTCCCTTGAAGGAAAAAGATTAGGACCAGAGGAATTGAAAGAGGTAAGAAAGGAAAAAGGATAATAGTAATATTGATAAAAGTTAGAAGAGGGGCTTTATCAAACTTAGTAAAATGAATATTTAACTCAGGTAGGCAGTGTAGAGTAATAGGGGGGAAAATGTGATGTACTTACTTACAATGGAATGGAAAACCAAATAGAGAAAAGTATATAGAATGATTTAAAAGGCCAGAATGGTGAGGAGAGAGGGAGAGAGTAAAGAAAGGGCTGAAAGGAAAAAGTTAATAAAAAAAATAAAATAAAAAAGAAAGATAAGAAAACAGAATAGACAAGATAGAAATCAATACCCATGAAGGTGAAGGATAATGAAAAAAGATGGAATGTAAGAATCAGAACAGAAACCAGAAGGTGGAAAGATGAAGGAAGGAAAACAGGTAGCATCGGTAGACAAAATCACTATACACAGAGAATGGAAAATCATGGAAGAAGAAGCACAGCAAAGAAGAGACAAGTTAGCAGCACTTAATTTTTTAAAAAGGTGGGGGAGGAAAGAGGAAAGAAAAGCAAGAATCAAACAAACAAAGAAAAACCAAACAAACACACAAGCATGCAGTCAAACAAAACTAAGGAAGAACAGCATTCCTTCTTGGACCCTTGTGGAGCCTCTCAGCCTGTGTTCATCAATCAATTACCCTGCAGCCTTCTCTCTGCAGGTTTTGAGGCAGATTTTAGTGATTAAATTAAGTTAAAAAAATATTTTTTGAAGAAATAAAGGACCCAAAAGAAGGCCTCTTCTGGACCACCCCTTCTGCTGAGGTACCCTAAATAGGCTCATGGAAACTTATCAAACACTTCCCACTGCCTGACCCCCCCACCAGGGAGCTGAGACTGATACTCAGCATGGGACTATAAAAGTGGCTGGCTCTGCCCCATCCTAAGCCAAGCCTCTGTGTCCCACAGCTCTTAGGCAAATCAGGCTTCCTCAGCAGATTTGCCTCTCCCCTCAGCCCAGCACCACTTTTAGCTGGCTGATTTGCTCCCAAAAAGCTGCAAGGGGGTCCAGGCAGCCAAACTGACAGAAAAAAAACTGAGTCAGGCCCTGGCAAAGACCTATTGCTTACCTCTCCAAGCAACTGGACTCCATGGCTGCAAGGTGGCCACCCTGCCTAAAAGCCTTGGCAGCAAACATGACCCTCATCAAAGAAGCTGACAAATTAACTCTCAGACAGGCCATTCACATTATGGTACCACACACAGTCACTGCCCTAATGAACTTACATGGGTGTCGGTGGATATTGAATCCCCGGCTCACACATTATCAAGGTATACTCAGTGAAAACCTCAGAGTGACAATAGAAATGGTGCACAGTATAAACCCTGCCACCTTTTTGCCAGAAGAGGAACAGGCTCCAGAACACGACTGTGTTGAAGTGACAGAAGAGGTTTACACCAGTCACCCTAATCTCCAAGACAAACTGCTCCTTTCCCCAGATCAGACACTATTTACAGATGGGAGCAGTCTTGTTAAAAATGGGGAAAAGCTTGCTGGGTGTGCAATCACCACTACTGAATGGGTGGTGGAAGCAGCATCTCTACTGTGGGGACAGAATGCACAATGGGCAGAGCTCTGGGCACTGGTCCAAGCCCTGCAGCTAGCCACCGGGCAAGCAGTAAACATTTACACTGACTGTAAGTATGCATTCATTATCCTTCATATCCATGGGGTAATTTATAAAGAAAGAGGTCTCCTAACCACAGGGGGGAAAGAAATAAAAAAGAAAGAAGAAATTCTCCAGCAGTTAGAAGCAATCTGGAAACCAAACAAAGTTTCCATCATCCACTGCCAGGAACATCAAAAAGGAGTGGATAGGGTTGCCCAAGGAAACAGGTTAGCTGACAAAGCAGCACAGCAAGTGGCTGAAGGAACCCATGGAATACAAGTCCCAGAATTAACACCACAACTGTCCCTCTTAGGACAAAAGATGGATCAACTAAGCTATACCCAGGAAGAACAGGAGTAGGTTGAAAGAGAAGGGGAAAGCCAAACCCCCAGAAGAGCTTGGCTGCTCCTGGATAACCAGATTTTTGTACCTAAAGGGAGCTGCTCATGACCTCATCCAGCAATACCACCAACTCACCCACCTAGGAAAAACTGCACTAGAACTCTTGCTCAGGAGATACTACTACATAGCCCAGTTAACTTCTCTCTGTGCCATCAACAGCAACCAGTGCCAAGTTTGTGCCAAAAACAACCCCTTGCAGGGCCCCTGTACTCCGGCAGGTGTCCAACACATGGGAACAGCCCCCTTTGAAGATATCACAGTAGACTTCATGGAAGTGAAACCAAATCGGGGGTATAAATATCTTTTGGTGATGATATGCACCTTTTCAGGTTGGGTCGAAGCTTTCCTCACTCACACCAAAAAGGCAAGAGAAGTGACTAAAGCTTTGCTTTGAGAAATCATTCCATGACATGGGCTGCTCCTGTCAATTGGAAGTGACAATGGCCCAGCCTTCATGGCTGCCATAGTCCAAGAGCTAGCAAAAATGTTAGGAATCAAGTGGAAATTCCTTAGCATTTACAGGCCCCAGAGTTCAGGGAAAGTTGAATGCATGAATCGAACCCTCAAAGCCACCCTAGCCAAATTCTGCCAGAAAACTGGTCTCCCCTGGGTAGACTTACTTCTCTTGACCCTTCTCCAAATTAGGTGCACCCCAGAACCCACTGGCTATTCACCCTTTGAAATTTTATTTGGGCAGTCACCCTCAATTATCTGGGTATTCAGAGGAAATCTCAAACTTCTGTGGGAGGCTAACCAAGATTCCATTCTCCGGCAGCTAGGGAAAATGCTAGCTGAAATACATAAAACTGACTTGTCCAGCAATCTCATACCCATGGGACACCTGTGCACCCCCACTGGCCAGGGGACCTAGTCTGGGTCAAAGACTGGAAAAAAGAACCCCTCCAGCCTTCCTGGACAGGCTCACATACTGTAATCCTTGTAACTCCCATCGCTCTTAAAGTTGCAGGCATTGCCCCTTGAATCCATCATTCCAGGGTCAAGAAGGCACATCTCAATAAAGAGCAGGACAGCTGGACAGCCCAACCTATACCTGGCCACCCCTTGAGAGTGCAAGTCACCTGGGATCTAGAGCACTGACCTCATCGAATGCCAGCTGAATGGACCCCTGCTCCTGGTGGATCCTGTGCTTGTATAGCTGATTGTCTTGGTATTTGGAGTTGGACTCACTGCTGTGGCCCCTGTAGACTGGACTGTTGTGAATAGAGCCCTAATTGCAATTGCTTACTTGTGTATAGTAGGATTTTCTGTGTCTTAACTTGCTTGTCTTTTACTTCCTCACCCCCTCCCTAAGAGCCGATACCCACCCCCAAAATCTATGGCAGCTGCAAGTTAGTCAAAGCTGGGGCAAACAATCCATGCTGAATTCTTCAGTCCCATTCCCAGCAGGGACAACTTCAGCCTCTGTAATATTTGACACTTGCAGGGCAATCCAAGACTACACTCCTTACACCTTGCTGGCTGCCCCTTACCCCCATGCCCCCATACCGGCCCCCGGGAGAGGATGTAGGGGTCACAGCTATGAGAGTTATGACAAATATCTCTGCCAAGACCCCCAAAAAGGTGGAGGATTCTGCTGCTCTTGGAGCTTGCTAGTAGGTGTCACCGCTCCTTGGAAGGGAGTCCCACTGACTTCTCCATATCTCCTACAGAAAATCCCCAGCCCAGCAGGGTGTGGTATATAAATCTGTGACCCCATAAAATTCACCTCATTAAACATAATTACTGGACCAGAAAATACCTTTTTAAAAGCCCAGGCAGGACTAAAACTAGGAATCGGAATATACAAAACAATAGGGCCAGACCCAGGAGACCTCATACTGGTCCAACTGATCCCGGTAACCCAAGCCCCAGAAAAAGTCCTGATGAAAAATATCACTAAAGCTGCCCAGACACTAAAAGCCAAAGTTAAAACAGCCCCCACAATGTTCTTTTGAACCAGGTTTGAAATTTCAACCAACTCCTAAATAAATCTCGACCTGATATAGCTGCCTGGATATAGTGCTATGCACTTCCTCCAGTCTAGCCATCTTCCCTGTACCTGTCCATGGAATGTAACCCCTCTAACCCATGACAGTTCTGTGGCAGGAACCAGGCCCCTGCCAGCCTGCATAACTGAACCCCCAGGAAAACTGGCTAAATGTAAAAACACAACTACCAGGTCTCCTTCAATCATCCTCCCTCTTGGAAGGGCCAAATTTGATACCACCCACCCACTCAATGAGCCTTACTGATGAGCTACAAACTCCACCATCTGGGTCTGTGGCACCAATGCCTACTGGTGCCTACCACAGAATGGCCAGGGCATCTGCTACCTGGCTTGGCCAGTACCATCATTTTCAGTGTCTGGAAATGAATTGCCTGGAGAGCTCTCCTGAGCCAAATGAGCAATACAGGCAATTCCAATACTCTTAGGACCAGGAGTGGTCAGGAGTGCAGCAGTAGTGGGGGCTTCTCTCACAGTTGGTCAGGAGAGCTTACAAATACTAGCTCAGGAAACATTAAATAACCTCAAAGAAATATCAGGGTCTCTCAACAGGTTGCAAGACCAGATAGACTCATTGGCAGAAGTGGTTTTGCAAAACAGGTGAGGATTAGACATGCTCACCACTAGTTCAGGGGGGGATCTGTCAGGGCCTGGGGGAAGAATGCTGTTTCTATGCAAACTCCTCAGGAATAGTCAGGGACAAAGTGGCCCTGCTAAAGGAATGGGTCAAAGACCATTTAAACCATGTATACCAGGCATCTGCCAATGGAAATTACTTCTAGTATCTCCTCTCCTGGATTTTGCCATTTATGCCAGTAATAGCCTCAGTCTTTTTCCTCTTAACTTTTGGGTCATGCGTTCTATGGTACCTAACACAATACATCACTTCCTGCTTAAAACATCAAGTGATGCCTCATGTTAAATATCAGCCCTTGGGGACTATAGAAGTATCCCCATGCTAGCAAATAATGCCCCATAAAGAATTATAAAGGCATCAAAAGGGGGTATGATAAAGGAAGTGCTGGGACCTCCAGCCCCACCCTCAGCAGAAACCCACAGCTTTAAGAAAATAAACTCCCCTTGGTCCCTAGTCCCTCTCTCCCCTCCATCCTCCCCTTTTCTCCTTGTAATCCAAGTCAGGAAAATAAGCACCCCAAGCTGCCCCTTTGAACTGAAATTTACAACTCTATACAGATAATGACTCTTTTCCTTCCCTAATGGCCTTCTGCTTTTAGAAAGATAAACTAACTTAGCTTCTTTGCTTTTGTGGCTGCCTGCTTGCTCAGGAATTTGCCCGCTTTATGTACCTATATAAACTTATGAAAATCAGAAAAGGGCATTCAGATTTTTTGGAGATTTAACTCTACTCTGGGTCCCCATGTAATAAAACTTGGTTCATCCATGCTCCCAAGAGTGCCTTTTGGATTATTTCTGGTTGGCCGCAACAGTTTGTCTGTTTTTTTGTTTATTATTATTAGTATTGAAATAATTAATATGCTCTAATGATGATTGAAGTGATGAATGCACAACTATGTAATTATGGCAAATACCTTTGATTTACACATTGGATGAATTGTATTATTTATTAATATGCATCAATAAAATTTATTAAAAATGGGAAAAATCATAGGACATTCCCATATACCACACCCCCACTTCTCTCACACTTTCTACCATTAACATCTTTCATTAGTGTGGTACATTTGTTACAATTAATAAACACATATTGAAACATTGCTACTAACCATGGACTATTTTAAAATATAGTTTACACCTTGCCCCACACAATCTTATAGGTTTTGACAAAATGTGTAATGGCTTTATCCATCATTGCAATATCATGCAGGACAATACCAATGTCCCAAAAATGCCCCCATGTTGCACCAATTATTTTCTTTCCCTCCCCTAGAACCTCTGGTGGCCACTGCCTTTATATCAATGATACAAGTTCTTCCACTGCTAGAATATTAATTCCTACTTTAGTCCATAGTTGTTTCCCTCTTTATGTCTGATAATTCCACTGTCTTGAGGATTTTGGGACAGTGATGCCCCCTCAGTTTCTGATTGAGAGGGTGCTTAGAACCCATGAGGCAGATGTATGGAAGTGTCTTGCTTGCAGTTGTGGATATTCTCTATTTGTTGGGATGGCTGTTATCCATTTTCATCCTTTTGTTAGTTGTCCAGGTTGAGTTCAATGAACTGGAGAGTAGGTGTTGCAATTCTCCTGAGATTCAGGACTCAACTGACATATGAACAGACTGCAGATTTAAGCCTCTGGTTCATATATTCATTAAGTATAGTGATAATTATAGGTTCAAATAAAAGGGTAGAAGAGCCACAAGTAGGAAAATTATAAATGAATCTAACTTTGTTGCATTGGGAACCATATATTCCAAAATAAGTCCTCCTGGTAGGGTGCCAAATTCCCGAGTAGGTCTACCCTGCCTATAACATCTAGATGTCTCTAGAGCTCTCAGGAGTCCTGCTGTTTGAGACACGGTTTACTGTGGCATTCGATGAGATCCTGCTGAGACATGCATAAGTGTAACATCTGGAATAAACCTTATGCTTCAAAAATAGAAACTTAATGGTTACCATAGTTTCCAAGGGGAGGGAAGAATAGAATAGAATAGAATAGAATAGAATAGAATAGAATAGAATAGAATAGAATAGAATAGAATAGAATAGAATAGAATAGAATAGAATAGAATAGAATAGAATAGAA
>JAKSZT010054483.1:665143-713317 GCA_026826555.1 Tolypeutes matacus | reverse complement strand
AATAGAATAGAATAGAATAGAATAGAATAGAATAGAATAGAATAGAAGGAATATAGGACATTTTTAGGTCATTGGAATTGTTCTGCGTATGAAGTGGCCCGGGTGTGCTCCTTAGTAAGAGTTGCCCCTAATATCCGGAGGCTGCAGCCTTTATAGACCTTCTTCCTGTGCACGCCAAACTTTCCCACATGTGCCAAGAGACAAGATTGGTAGGTTTAAGCATATACATTTCTATATAGAGTTCTGAGCAAAGCAAGCAAGCAGAGTTACAGAAGTGGATATTTGCCGTTAGCATCTCAGTGGGGGGTGGGGGGAGTGAGTGACCTTTTCCCAGCATAAGTGGTGCCATTCCCCCATTAGGCCCAGATGGGTGTCCAGGTTTTTAACTACCACACATATTTTATAAGCTTGGGGTTCCTGCTGGGGAGAATTGGTGTGGTTTTGTTTCCTTTTCATTCCCTACTCCTGTAATGGCATTAGTCAAACCATTGACTCTGTGTCAGTAGCAAGAGGCATGTAACGAGAGTGTAGCACCATTAGTTTTACTGCCTGTATTCTTTTTTGGATATAGGAATTGAGACAGTTAATGAAAAGAGGGTCCACTAGAAATCCTAGCATAATGAGGACAAGTGGGCCTGCAGCAGCAGTGATTAAGGTAGTTAGCCATGGAGACCTTGAATACAGGCTTTTGTACCAGTTTGTACTTTTTGTTCTGAGTTCTTCTTGTTCCTGTAGCCTATTTCTGACTAAGGAGAGGCTTTCCTTTATCCCTCCTGAGTGGTTAGGGTAGAAACAGCAGGTTTCACCTAAGGCTATATACATAGTCCTCCCTGTTTTAAGAATAATAGATGTGACCCACACCTATTTTGCAGAACCATTTCAGCCAGAGAGGATAAGGAATTTTTGAGGTGACTAATTGATTTTTCTAACCCTTTTAGGTCTAAGTCAACTTGAGTGGATAAGGTGTTAAAATTTTCTTTACCAGTGACCAGGGCTGCTGTTCCTAAGGCTGCTGACCCCCCATCCCAAGGCCGACCATAATGGGAATGAGAAGAGGAACTCACTTAAACTGGCTCATAGTTCTAAAATGCTCACCGCCTCCTTCACTTGAATACCAGTATACCTGTGGGATGATATGCACCAGGATGCAAACAACTGGGTCTTTTTCAGCCTTAGATTGTGACAAGGTTTGGGAGGAGAGACAAAGGGTGATTCCTTGAGTACAGGTGAACCAGGTGCCATTGGTGGCTTTCCAATAATAGGATTCATCAGTTTTGTCAGAGAAAACAACTGACGAACAGTGGGGGCCTAGGAAGTTTGCATTGATTTTGGTTGAGGAGGGGGCAAAACAGGTGCCATTACCTTGTAAGTCCCCCAGAGTTAGAATTGGCTCATGACCGCACTTATATAACCTTTGGCTCTCGTTTACTGATATCTTTTGAACATACAGTGTTGTATTGGGGATAGTGCTTCCATCTGCTCCTATTCCAATGTAATAAGGGGATTGGGGGTTTAGGCAGAACCAGCAATCATTGGTGGCATTTGGCTGGCTCTCATTTAAGCAAGTGAAGACAGAGGACATCATTGACAACAAGGGGGCTTCTGGGAAGGTTTGGCTTGGGGGACCTTAAGGGTCCTGGTTTTCTTTTGGGTGGAATTACCAGTTCTAGGTTAAGGAGAATGTCCTGGCTGGAGCCCACCATATTGGGTGGAGGGGGTTTTAGAATACCCTGTTGGATGGTAAACTCAGCTCCGGGGTCTGGACCAACTACATATAGTCTGATGCCCCATGTTTTGCCTCCTTCCCAGACATTATTGAACCCATTAATAATACAGATGTGAATGGGGTTACCAGACCCTATGGCTGGGTTCTGGGGCTGTGCTCCCCTGAAGAGGCTGATAGCAGTATCTCTGGAAGTCCATGGGGCTAGGGTTTTGCAACCCCATTGAGCTCAGTGGTACTGCCCTTGAGTATGGTATTCTGGGGGCCTGTCTGCGGGGCAGGCATAGAGCTTGGCCTGGGTTAGTCCTCTTTCTAAATATTTGTCTCCACATCCACGACCTGCAGGAGGGTCATCTGGCTCTAGGTCTAGGTTGTTCCAATTCTCCCCAAGGAGGGCACACAGGTTGAAAGAGAGGGTGGTATTTTTCCCAGTAGTTTGAGTGTTGTTTAGAATCTTTCCATCCCTTGTCCTTATAATACTCCAGTTATAGGAGGTTAATTGAAAACTATTAATGTACATGCTAGTGACCAAGAGGGGCAGCAAACTAATTTGCCAGGCTGTTGCCATATCCCTCCCTCATCCCCACCCTTAGTCTTAACTCATTTGGTGAATTCTGATCTTTAAGGGGTCTTCTGTTCTGGTGACTGTCCACATTTTTGCCTCTGAGTCCCCCGTACTGGACCTGATGACCTTTAGCTGGGATACATGTATCCAGTGTCTTCTCCCCATGACTTTTACTGCCATGGGTATTGTGAGGATCACCACATATGGGCCGGTCCACCGTGGCATCGGGGGCATTCATTTTTCCAGTGTCCCTTTTCTTTGCAGTAAGCGCACTGGTCCTTTTGCAGTCCTGGTCTACCTTGCCTTGACTTTCTTTGGTTCCCTGAGAATCCATGGGAGGAAGAGGCCCTAGCGCTCTCTGTTGCCATTGTGCTCAGCAGGACCTTTGCCACCTTCTTGGTTTTTAGAGTGTCGGCATCCTCCCTATTGTTATACACTTTCTGTGCCACCTCCATCAGTTCAGATAATAGCTTCCCTTCAAATCCCTCCAGCCTTTGCAATTTCTTTCATATGTCAGGAGCAGACTGCGATACAAATGCTATATTTATAGCCCTACGATTTTCAGGTGCCTCGGGGTTTGTAAAGGTGTGATTTCTATAGGCCTCCATTAGACATTCTAAAAAAGCAGAGAGTGACTCATTAGGGCCTTGGGTGGTTTCACTCACCTTAGAAAGATTCATTGGCTTTCTGACAGCAGCTCGAAGGCCTTGTGGGAGAGTCTGGCAAAACCATTTGAGAACCTCCTTACCTTGATCCTGAATGTAATTCCAGTCTGGTGTGGTAGAGGGGAACACAGTTTCTATTTGGGTAAGGTCAGTAGTGGGTTGGCCGTCTCAACCCATGATGGTTTTTACAGCCTCCCTCCGGATATGATCTCGCTCCTCTGAATTGAATAGGAGCTGTAACAGTTGCTGGCAGTTGTCCCAGGTGGGATTATGGGTGAAAAAGCTAGTTTCTATGAGAGAAAATAAGCTGTGGAGTTTTTCCAAGAATGGCAGATTTTGATTTTTCTAGTTATACAGGTCTGTAGATGAAAAGGGGGCATATATCATGAATGGGAGACCTTCGTCACTCAGGCTTGGACCTGCTTGGTAGAGGGGCAGTAAGGGGGCTGAGTCAGGCAAGTTTTGGGGATCTGCAGAAGCCTGATACTGGGTGCCCCTTCGCATATGGGGGGGGCTGTTTAGAGAGGTAGAAGCGGGTGTGGGAAATGGAGGGTATAGGTTGTCTATAGGTGATTGGTTTAAAGGGAAAGGAAGAGGAGTGGATGGGGAGGGGACAGATGGAGGGGGATGAGAGGTAGATTGGGGGATGGGTAGGTAAGGGGGGGTTCATCAGGAGCGTCCTGCAGGACCGAAGGACTGGGGTTCTTAACGGGAGCTTTCAAAGGAAGTTGGGGTTCTGGCTGGGCCGGGTGCCTTTTTCCTGCAAGACAAATTTTTAGTTTCTTGGGAGTGTCTGTTAAAAGATCTATCCACACATCAATGTAAGGAATCTGGTCCGGGTGACCAGGTTTGCCATAGTTGACCCTCCGGACATTGTAGACTGTTGGGAGATCCGTGGTTCCTTCAGATGGCCAGCCCACACCAAAGGTGGGCCTCCCCAATTTGCAGAGGGTTCAGAGGATCCCCAGGTTGACCTTGGCTCCATATCCACCCTCTGCCTTCTTGAATTCCTGAAAGTTCTTTAGAAAACAAGCAAGGGGTGTGGTAGGGCAAGAGGAGGATTGACCCATAGTAACAATCAAAAGGAGCCCAGAACAGAAATTGAGCAGAAATATTAAGGACAGACAGCCGGCTACACACACAGACACATGAACTTTGAGCCTATTCTGAGGGCCCGAATGAAGTCTTACCCGGTGGCCAGGCCGTGGGAGTAGCACTGCATCCGCAGCCCAACAGCCTCCCCTGGATCCAGACTTACCAAAACAGAACAGACCTGGTGGTTCCTTAGGTCGAATAATAATCTCCCATGGAGTTTCTGGCCAGACTGAGGACCTACTGGGGCTGAGGAACGTTCCTCAGAGGCCTTCCCCCTGAAGGCCTCCAGGATGAAGTGGGTTACTTCATATAAATAACAACTCCCAGGAGAAAAATTTAATGGAACCTTTATTACTGGCCAGGGCGTGCTCCTTAGTAAGAGTCGCTCCTAAAATCCAGAAGCTGCAGCCTTTATAGATTTTCTTCCCACGCTCCAAGGGACAGGATTGGTAGGTTTAAACATATACATTTCTATATAGAGTTCTGAGCAAAGCAAGCAAGCAGAGTTACAGAAGCGGATATTTGCCGTTAGCATCTCAGCGGGGGTGGGGGGGAGTGGTTTACCTTTTCCCAGCATGAGTGGTGCCATTCCCCCATTAAGCTCAGATGGGTGTCCAGGTTTTTAACAACCACAAATATTTTATAAGCTTGGGGTTCCTGCTGGGGAAAATTGGTGTGGTTTTGTTTCCTTTTCACATGATCATGCAATGATGGGTAAATGCCATTTTAAATTTTGTCAAAACTTATAAAAATGTATGGTGCAAATGCTTCAATATACATACATCAATTGTAACAATTGTACCATACTTATGTAAAATGTTATTAATATGGGAGAGTGGTGGAGGGGGAGGAGTTTGTGTATATAGGAATCCCCTATATTTTCTATTTGTCTTTTCTGTAACCTAAATCTTCTTTGAAGATAAAGTGAAAAAAAAAATAAGAATCTGGGAGAATATATGGAAGAAATTGTCACTGTACATAAAAGATAACAAATCTTATGTTGATGAGAGGTGCAATGAAAAAAATGTTATTTTATTAGTTTTTATTTTTGTATTTTATTTGTTATTTTTAAATTATTATTTTGTTTTCTTAGTATTTTTATTAGTATATTTTTGTCTTTGGTTTTGGGGATGTTTTGGATTGCCGAACTGTCACAACCCTGGCAGGGAGGATCACTGGTGTGGAGTATCAGTGATGGGGTGATCTGTGGGGAGGGTTGCACCTGGGGCAGGCATGCCTCTATGGCATAGGAATATGTTCAAGTGGCCATGGGGCATAGTCTTGGTGGGTGGAGACCCACACAATAACTGAAAGAAAATTTAATATCCATCTTGGGAAGTTCAGCTACATTCTCTAATAGATCAGCAAGAATCCCCCAAGTACATGGACAATGCCTAGCAAAGGAGGACAGTTTATTATGCGAGGCCCTTAATATTAATGGTTGTACTTATGAACATTTTCTTGTAAAATTGAAACTTAGCCTAGTATTATATATTGCCTAACAGTTACATCTTGAAAGCATCCTTGTTTCCCAAATGTAGCCTCTCTCTAAGCTAAGCGCATGTAAATGCACTTCTTTCCCATAGCATGGTACGTGACTCCTAGGGATGAGCCTCCGTCACTGAGGAACTTTTACCAAGTGCCAACTAGTGATGCATTTCAAAAAAGAACTTTCCCAAAAGGGAGAAGTATTAAATATAAATGAGTTATTGTGGCTAAGAGATTTCAAGGTGATTCAGGAGGTGATGTTGCATTTAATCATGTCTCTTTAGTTTCCACTCTGTGACTGTTTCTCAGCCTTTCTTTGTCTTTCATGACCTTGACAATATTGAAGAGTTCTAATCATGATCAGTAATTTTGTCCTCAATTTGGGTTTGTCTGATTGTTTCTCATTACTAGACTGAGTTTAAGGATTTGAGGGAAGAGTACCACAGAAGTGCTATGCCCTTCCCATCATATCAGGGGGCATTTGCTGTCAATATGACTTATCTCTGGTGATGTTACCTTGCCTGCTTGACTAAAGTGGTGTTGACCAGATTTCAGCACTGTGAAGTTACGATGTTTTCTTTCTACACTCTCTTTACTGCAAGTGAGTCATCAAATCCTGGCACACTGGAGGGTAAGAAAATTAAGATCCATTTTTAAAAAAGAAGTAACATTTGCATATATCAAAATTGCCTCCATTTTTTTTTGGTAAAATACTTATGCTGTATATAAAAATCTTGGTTTTTCTTTTGTTATAACTCTAAGCATATTAACCTGCTCTCTTCTGGTCTCCATTGTTGATGATTATATCAACCATCAATCATCTTGATGCTCCTCTTCATGTGATGAGTTGTTTTTCACTTTCTACTTTCAAAATTTTCTCATTTTTTTAGCTTTCAATATTTTGGCTATGCTTTACCTAGGGGTGAATCCCCATTTTTAACCTACTTTGTTTTGTTCTGTTTTATTTTTTTATCTATGTATTAATATTTTTATCAGATTTGGGAAGTTTAATCTTGCTATTTCTTTTTTACAACCTCAATGGCCACTTCTTTTCCATTTACACATATTTCAGGCCAGGTGGGACATATTTGCTGATTTTATGTGGGCTTGGCTTCAAGCCACAGGTTCAGTTCAGGACTGCTTCAAGTGTTCTCTGTTCTTCTCCAGCCAGTGGAATTCTCAGGACATGTCCTTTCATGCTGGATCACAGTCTACAAGAGAGCGATTGGCAACTTGTAATACCTCTTAAGAGTTTGTTTCAAAATGATACCCTTCACTTCTTCCCAAATGCCACTGATCAAGTCTAATACCAATGTGATGAAAAAGATATACTCTGCCTCTGGTGAGAGGAACTGCGCCATCTCACATGGCAAAAGACAAAGATAACAATGTGAGGAATCAGGAAAAATTATGCAACTGATCACAATTTATGTGGTTCCTTGTTTGTGTACACCTTGCCTTGTTCAATAAAATTTTTAAAATGCTTATAAGGGGAAGTGGATGTGGCTCAATTTATTGGGCTCCCATCTACCATATGGGATGCTCCAGGTTTGATTCCTGGGACCTCCTGGTGAAGGCAAGCTGGCCCACACCTGTGGAGAGCTGAGAGCCCATGCCTGCAGAGAGCTGACAACCTGCACCCATGGAGAGCTGCTGCATCAAGGTGATGCAACAAAGGGAGACAAGCAGACACAGAAGAATGCACAGTGAATGGACACAGAGAGCAGACAGTGAGTGCAAGTGGCAAGGGAAATAAAGAAAATCTAAAAAAAAATCCTTATAAGGTGAATCTACTGTTTCTAAATTCACAATTTACACAGTACTTATCCTGCAAATGAAAGCAAAATAAACCACTATTCATACACATGTAATTTGTTAATATAGAGGCAAAAATATCACTAAAATAAGAATCCAGAAGCTTTAAGATGGATCTGATCCCCAGCAGTGCAGACAACCTTGTCTGTTTGGGGCATGGCAATATCTGTGTCTGGAACTTCATAGAGGCTCAGAAAAGAGTGGTCAACCAATGAGGCTTTGGTTTCTTTCTGAGGAAGCTTAAGCTATTCGTGCTCAGCTCTATTTGTATTTATCATTAATAATTTAAAGGATGATCATGATATTGAGGTTATTTTAAAATTCATAAATAATTAATTTTTGCATGAATTTTTCTCTTTTATTAGATGTCAACACTGTGTTTTCTTTCTTAGAGAAGCTATGTGTTTACAGAACAATCATGCATGAAATACAGATTTCCCATATTCCACTATATGGTTATGAGCTTGCACTGGTATGGAATATATTTTAGAATTGATAAAGCACATTTTAATAATTACACTATTAATTAAGTCCATGGTTTAAGGTAAGGCACACTGTTTATGTAAAGAACATAAACAGTATGTAGTGTAGTGGGTTTATAAAACAATTTTTTCATTGTTACCACACATACAATCTAACAATTCCCATTTAAGCCACATTGAATATATATTTCATTGCTGTTCATTATGTTCACATCACCACCATCCATTAGCAAAACATTTCCACCATTCTGAATAGGAGCCCTGTACATTTTAAGTCTTGGCTTCTCATTCCCTATACCTGTCCCATTCCCTGGTAACTGATATTTTAGATTCTGACTCCAAAAGCATGTTTATTTTAATTATGTCATATTAGTGAGATCATATAATATTTGGCCCTTTGTGTCCAGCTTATTTTACTCAACATGATGTATTCAATGTTCACCCATTTAATTACCTGGGTCAGAACTTCCTTCCTTTTAACAGCTGATTTATATTCCATTATAAATAAGTACCACATTTTGTTTATCCATTTTTTATTTGGTAGACACTTGTGTTGCTTTCCATCTTTTGGCAATTGTGGATGCCTCTTTGAGTCCCTGCTTTCAAATCTTTTGGGTATATACTTAGTAGTGGGATTGTAGTGTTATATGGTAATTCTATACTTAACTTTTTGAGAAACCACCAAACTGTTTACCACAGAGGCTGCACCATTTTACATTCCCATCAGCCATGAATGTGTGTTCTTATTTCTCTGTATCCTCTCAAAAACGTGTAAATTTCCATATTTTAATAGCAGCTATGGCAGTTTGAAGCTTTTGTGGAATCCAGAATATTATGTCATTAGGCCTAATCTATTTCTGTGTGTGCAAAGAAGGTTGTTCATTTTGATTGGGAATATGTTGACTCTATTGTAGGTGAGATCTTTTTATTAAATTAGTTCACTTAAGGGCCTCTGGTTATTTTGTGTGACCCAGGGTGGGTCTTAATCATACTGGTGAACTTTATCAATGGGAGAAACATGCAGAGATACACAGAAGCTTGGTGAGAAATGACCAGAAGCTGAGAGAGAATGCTTCAGGGGCAAGAAGCTGAAATAAACAGAATCCAGATATTAGAGGAAGCCACTTTAGTCAAAAGATGAAAGCAATAAGGCCCAGGGGAGAGGGGAGAGAAGAGACAATACTGCCATGTGCCTGATCACCCACAGCTGCACCTTGGGGAGAAAGCATCTGATGATGCCTTGATTTGGACACTTTTTGGACTCAGAACTGTAAACTTTTAAATTAATAAATCCCCTTGGTAAAAGCCAATCCATTTCTGGTATACTGCCTGGTCACTCTTAGCAAACAAAAACAGTAGCTTTTCTAATGGGAGAGAGATCATATATCTCTATGTGGTTTTGATTTATGTATCCTTATAGTTAATGATGTTGGGCAACCTTTCATGTGCTTTCTAACCATTTGTATATCTTCTTTGGAGAGATTTCAATTCAAGTCTTTTGCCCATTTTCTACATGATCATTTGAATTTTTGTTGTTATATTGAAGGTTTTGTTCATAAGATTCTAGGTAGTAAACCTTTATCAGATATGTGGTTTCCAAATATTTTCTCCCACTATGTAAGTTGTCATTTTACTTTTATGATAAAATCCTTTTAGAAGCCAAAGTTTTTTATTTTATTGGGGTTGATTTTTCTTTCCTTTGTTGCTTGTACTTTCACTGTAAAAACTTAGAAACCATAGTTAAACAGAAGACCTAGAAGATGCTTCTCCACATTTTCTTCTATGAATGTGATAGTTCTGGCTCTTATATTTAGGTTTTCATCATTTTGAATTGATTTTTGTACAAAGTGTGAGGTATTGGCCCTTTTATTTTTTATTTGGAAATGGAAATGCAGTTTTCCCAGCACCATTTGTTGAAAAGACTATTCTTTCCTAATTAAGTGGTCTTTGCTCCCTTGTCAAAAATTAGCCCAAAATATGATGTTTGATTTCTGAACTCTTGGTTCTATTCCATTGGTCTATATGTCTGTCCTGTTTCAGTACCATGCTTTATTATTATTATTATTACTGTGGCTTTGCAATAACTTTTTAGGATTGGGAAATGTGAGTCTTTCAACTTCATTCATCTATTTCAAGATGGCTTTATTTTCCATATAAATTTGATGATTTCCTTTTCCTTTTAAAGAAGGTTGATGGTTGTGATTGGGGTTGTGTTGAATCTATAAATTGATTTAGGTAGGATTGACATCTTAACAATATTTACTCTTCTAATGCATGAACACAGAATGTCCTTCCATTTATTTGGGTCTTCTTTAATTTATTTTAGCAATGTTTTGTAATTTTCTGTGTACATGTCCTTTAATCCTTGGTTAGATTTATTCCTATTTTGTTATTTTAGGTTTACAGAAACAGTATTAATTTATGGGTGTTACCTTGTTCTCAGATCATGTCATCTGCAAAGAGGGAAAGATTTACTTCTTTTCCAATTTGAATGTCATTTATTTCTTTTTCTTGCCTAATTACCTTGGCAAAAAATGTTGAATAATTTTGGTGACTGTGAGCATCCTTGTCCTGTTCCTGATCTTAGAGGGAAAGCATTCAGTCTTTTACCATTAAGTAGATTGTTAGTTGTGGGCTTTTCATATATGCCCTTTATCATGTTGAGTATACCCTCAGGAGTGGACAATGTTAACAGCTCAAAGAGGGGATGCATTATGACCTAGTCTAAAAAGACTGTGATCTCCATTGTGGCAGATTGTAGAAGATATTTAATTACCCTCCAGGTTCTCAGAGCCTAGAATGTTGCATATTCATTTACTTACAATAAATTGTTCACTAATTCTTTTAACACTTAATGAGAGTTTCCTCTAAATCCATCTCTGGGCTACTTCCTGAGAGTAAAACTGGAATCAAAAGACATCCCTACTCTACTCTAAGATTTCCCCAGTTTAATGAAGCCAGCAAAGATGCAAATGCAACACATGGTTTTTGCCGTGATGGGGCAGTTCCAGAGGTGGGAATAACTCTGGCCTTGGGGGCAGGGAGATTCCTTGTGGAAGGGACCACTGAATTAAGACTTTGAGGTCAAGAAGGTGTCTGCCAGATGTTTGTGGGATGTGGGAAGAGCCAGTGAAGGGCCAGAGGCAAGAATAAGCATAAAATCTTTAGAGAATAATTGAAGTTCACTGTGCTTGCAGTGGAGAATGTGAGTGGGTGGGGTTGTGAAGTATGAAGCAGCCAAGGTGAGCTGGGACAAGGACAGATGCATTGCAGAATATGTGGGGGCTCAGCAATGCTGTTCAGCACATGAATGTGGAATAAGGAATGGATGACTATGGCCAAACAGTATTTATTTTCTCCAGATCAGCAGGACAGAGAATCTCAGTTTCCTTCTTTTTCCAACCCAGAATTGCCCCAGTCATCCACAAGCGCTTAACTTAACCTGAGGTTGAGTACATGCACATAGGTGAGCTGAAAGGGTCTAGAAGAAAGGAAAAGAATATTACTATAAAGAGGGACATTTAATAATAATAAAAGATCCATACATCAGGAAAATATAACAATTTAATTATATGCCCACCTAATATCTAAGCCTCAAAATACCCAAAGTAGAGATCCAACATTGCATACTAGGGAATGGCAAGCTGCATGCCTCCTATAGAAGCTGCAGAAAAGCAGGCAGGCTTGCTGGGCCTAGGGGAAGCTATGGGGCTGTAGGAATGATCAGAGAGGGCATCTGGTGAGGTGTGCCCAGCCTAGTACCAGGGGAGTAGTGGGAAGCTCTCTTATCAATACAGTGAAGGGCTGCCCAGCTGGGCACCCAGGGAGTGGCAGTTCATGGGCAACTCAGCCAGTTGCTCTAGGACAGGGGTTCTTAACCAGGGGTCCATGGACCCCCAAGGGGTCTGGGGAAAATTTTCAGAGAATCCATGACCTTGAACTAATTTTGAATAATCCTAAATTTTAATTTAAAGACATGCTGATTGTATTAGTCAGCCAAAGGGGTGCTAATGTAAAATACCAAAAATGGGTTGGTCTTTATAAAGGGTATTTATTTGGGGTAGAAGTCCACAGATACCAGGCCATAAAGCGTTATGTTTCTTCTCTCACCACAGTCCATTGCCACGTGTTAGAGCAAGACAGCTGCTGGTTTTTGCCAGGGTTCAGGCTTCTGGGGTTCCTCCCTTCCCAGGGCTGCGTTTCTCTCTGGGCTTAGCTCCTGTTTCCTCCACAAGGTCAGCTGTAGATGATCAGGTGAATGCTTGCTTCTCTTCTCCTGGGGCCTTTTTCCAACATCAAAACTGCTTCTCAAAAGACTGCTTCAATTCTGTTCTTTGTCTTGCCTTTTATATTCAATTCCCCACCCACCAAGGGGTGGGGCTCAATGCCCTAATCATAACCTAATCATGCCCAGATTAACATATCAGTTTACAAGCATGATCCAATTATATTTTTGGAATTCATAATTACATCAAATTCCCCAACGGTTACACTGATGTTAATTGTCATTAAACCATCTGCTGTTAAATTCTGAGAAGGAGTCTGTGGCTTTAACTTGACTGGCAAAGGGGTCTGTGAACAAAAAACACCAAGAACCCATGCTCTAGACCATTTTATTGGACTACATAAGTGAGGTGGGACTCAAGTTGCATCCCTGACCCCTTGCTGTGTCTCATATTAGACAGACAGCCACAAGAAGAGAGAGCTCTGTCATTATTGACACTTCCATGTGACAGAAATGAGAAGGTGCAATTAACCAATGCCCATGGGAGAGATCAACCTTTGGCCTGAAAGTTTACAGCTGAACTTGGGAAGAGATCTCAAGAGCAAACACTGACATAGGATACCCTAAGAGACAAGTCATTGGCCAGCTTGTGGCTGAAATCAGGAAGAATGCCTTTGAAATTCTTTCATTTCTGATGAGGCTGAATCTATTTATGGCTGTGTTTCCTGATTTCTTCCTTTACAACTCTTTCTGCTCATATCCTTTGCTTTAGTATACTAGGGTCTGAGTATTTTATTTTTTTGTTTGTATTGCATTCATTCAAACAAAGAACTGCAGTTTTTTTCCCCTACCAGCATTGCTATTTACCATTTAATTATTTTATGTATGTATAGAGATATTTGGGAGAAATGTGAAAAATGTTGTAAGTTTTATGTGGTCAAATCTATCAGTGTTACATTATTGCTTTTTTCTCCATTCCTTTTCAAATGTAGAAAATTTTTCTGCACCACTTTGTTAGTGAACTGCTTTTTATTTGTTTCTTTTTTAAAAAATTAGTAAATATCTTTTCAAGCACAGTGGCAGCTGCAGCTCTACTTGAAAACACCATGGCAGGAGTAGGATATCTGGTAGTGGGGTGGGGTGGGGTTGGGATTGGTTAAAGTTTCCTGATGCATGAGGTGACTGCTGGGAAGCCTGGGGATGCATCTCACTGACCTCCTTGCCTCAGATGTTTGTATTCACACCATTGATTCCTATTTACTGAGGTTTAGGGGATGGCAAGTTTGGCCCAGCTTTAGAGATGTTGAAGCACCTGGAAAGAATTTTGTAGATCAAAAAATCCATTTGCACATTACTAGACACAGCAAAAAAGTATTTAATTCTGCCGTGAAACTGAAAGAACACAGCAGTATACTAATAATCTTCCCTGTTGTAGCACTTCTAAATGTTGCTTATTAAAATATTTGATGAACAGAAGTTTATTTTAATAATGTCTCATTTAAAATTTTGTTTTAGGAAACTGAAAGTATTGAATGCTTCAACTGATTTAGTCTTCATATTGATCATTACCTCCATGGGTATTTCAAACTGGGACCCTAATAAGCTCATTGGAATTTCTGTGCCTGTGGGTTAGATTTCTCAACTGTGGGATTCAGTGTAGGGTGGACTAGCTGGGCTCTACCTAGGGAATCTTCAATTTTCAGAATATTTTGGTCATTCCCCTTGGGCTACTCATATTATCCAGGGAAGTCTCCCCTGCCTAGGTGGACTTGTTCTCCAAAAAGAATTCTGAGGTCACAAAATTAGTAGGCAAACTTTCACTTAAGCCACCCTTATTTTCTGTATTGTTCCTCTGCTCTCAACTGTGCCTACTGAACCCCAGCTACCATTCTCTTTTTTACCTTCTCCAGAGAATAATGCTTCAGTCTTCTACTAGGTTAGGGTGGAGTGGGGTGTGCTGCAGTGTGGGAGGGGATCCAGGGATCCAATTGCTTCTTGAACAGAATTTCAATAAATCCTCTTAGTTTTTTTGTTCCTGCCTTCACTCCCACTTCTAGATGCATTTGGTGCTGCTGATTTCTGAGACTTTTTTTCTGTAATATAACTTGGATTGCCTTTCATCCTTTCCCACTGAAGTTTAGTGTTTAAATTTCTTGATCTGTTAAGTCAGTTACCACTTGCCATTTGCTTTCCAGATTCCAAAATTTTGTTTCCACTGTGTCCTTTCCTGTTCTGTGTCCCCTGAAGATTTAAGCCCTTAAAAAACTCCCTGTGACTGTCATTTCACTGAAGTTTGGAGAGGGAGCAAGGGCCAAAGACATCCTCCAGCAGGTCATCCTGTAACTGCCAGTGTGTTCTCAGTGTTAATTAGCATATTTGTTAACACATGGTAAGTCCCCAATAAATATTTGTTGGTCAAATAAAGTACTAATTAGCATCATTGTCTTACCATCTTTGGTAAGGAAATGGTGAGAAGCCCTTTGAACTGAAATCTCCTTGGTTATGCTCTTTGCCACATCTCAGCTTGCATTTTATAAGCCCAACTGAATTATATATTAGGCAATGTTTTATAGTGAAAAAAAGTTGGAACCTAGGTATAGGAACCACCAATTCATGTGATCTTGGACAAGCCACTTCTGCTTTGGACTCTTGTTACCACTTCTATAAAATGGGTATAATAATGCCTTCTTCAAGTGCCTTGCTCAGTGCCTAAAGCTTAGGAAACTTGTCTTTGATGTGTGTAAGAGCTCAACATCAAAGCAACAATTCTTAGAAAATCAGTGTTTTATTAAGCTTAAAATTAGCTTTCACACTTGAATTGCAAATTGGTCCCTAATTAATGCCCTTCTGTGTAAAATCTTGTTTAAACTGACTTGATCCTTAGGGATAACAAAACCTTTATAGGTAAAAGAAGAAACTAATATTAATCAGCGAGGTTCTCTGTGTACCAGCACCCCTTCTTGATCAGGCTGGCAGATTAAGAACTTTGGACGTTATTCACAAATATTTACAGTGTGTCTGTCAGTCAGACCCTGTACTACGTGACCCACTCCCACACCTACATCCCTGCCCTGGCTCAACCTCAGAATTGATTTGTTGCAAAGCGCTCAGTAAAGGAGCCCAGATGCTATCCAGTCTCTTTCAGCCTCCAGAGAAGAAATCCCGGCAGCACCCTAAGCAACCATTTCCATGTCTCCTAGGTCCACCTCGAGCTCTCCCCACTTTAGCCCCCATTCCTTCCGGACCCCGGCAGCATCAGCGCATGCGGGGACCACCAGAGGCCCAAGAACCTGCCAGGCCTGCAGCACGGCTCAGGTGAGGGCGGGGCCTGAGGAGGTGGCGCTGAAAGGTTTCCACCCCCAGGACCCCCGGGGCAGTTTCGGCCACCTCCTAGCCACAGAGAAACCGTGCGCTGCCTAGCAGGGAGCTGACGGGCGCCGGCTCCTCCCCCTCCCCGCCCGCTCCCGCCTTCGTCTCTTCCGCTACCTAGGTGGAGCCGAGCCTGAGCCGACCCAGCCACAGCCACAGCCTACAGCCTTAGCCGGGTGGTGGGTGCAGGAGAACTCATGCTGTCTCCAGGGCACTAAAGGTCTTGGCAACTTGTGGCCTGTTTTGGGGCTCCCACCTCCTCAGTCAGGAGATGGCGGCGCTGCCGGGACCCCGCTGAGTCCGCTCCCTCCTGACGCTGGGAGCCTGCTGCTGGAGCGGCCAGAGGCGGAGGCAGCATGCAGAGCGAGGGGGGAGCCGGGTAGCTTGGAGGGTGAGGCCTCGAGCGCCTCCATAATCTTAGATGCCACCCGCGCTTCCCAGCCCACCACAGAGCCGGGGAACCAGCGCCCTGGGCTGGCCTGACTGCGCTGCGACCCCGACCACCTTCGCTGCACACTCTGCCCCCTCAAGGTCGCCCAAGTGGTAGGTGCTGGATGGGGCCCCAGGTGCTGGGTGGGAGGATAGCCGGGCACCTCACCCCCCTCTGACTTCTGAGGCACAGGCCCTGCTGGCCTCCGATGACCACATGCTGCACGGAGCCAGACCCAATCTCCCGCACCCGTCTTTCGCTCAGGATCCCTGGGCTGCCCTGCCCCCTGCGCTTTGTCCCCGCCTGGCTGGAGCCTTCCAGCCCCCTGCCTGGAGCCGCAGGTGGGCACTTCCTACCTGAACACCTGCCCCTGGGCCTGCGTGCGCTCCCCACCCCCCTTCATAATCGAGGGCTTATTTCATTTTGGGGCTTGGTGATGCCCAGGCTCATGCTGTCCCCAGGGCACTAAAGGTCTTGGCAACTTATGGCCTGTTTGGGGGCACACACAACCTCCACCCCACCCCATGGTCCTTGTCTGTCTCTGCATCCACCACTGTGTACTGGGTCTTGTTTCCTACCTGGCTCCCAGAAAAGTGTGGGGCATAAGGTAGACACCCAGCAAATATTTGTGGAATAGAGGAATGTAGCCTAGATGCAATGGGGGATCCCAGTGTGCCCACAGTCTCCAGTTTATACTGCAGAGTTTTGATTTCTCCTAATTAGCCTAAAGACAGAACAGGCAATCTTGAGCCCACTGTCCCAGCACAGTGGCTGGCACTTCCTAATTGGTATCCAGAGTTAAATCATTCTGGGAGGGCAGCTGGTGTGGAGGTAACAGAAACAGAGAACTTTCTGTTGGACTTGTCCATAGTAGAGCCATTTCTCAGGGCCTGTCAGCTCTGCCCCTGTCTTGTTGTTTCATAACTGACCTCTCTGAGCAGTTGCTTTGCTCTGTTGTGAATAGGACTTTCTCCAGTCTGATGCCCATCAACAAAAACTTTTCAGCCAGAGAAGCCATTTGCACTAAACTGCAGTGTATGTGCACTTTGTTTCTTCCAAGCATTGATCAGCTTGTTCTTATGTGAGGGCACAAATGAACATTCCTTGGGAATAATATAATGTGCCATCACCCTTTAAATAAATGTCTCAGTGTTTATCACAGACTGTTTTATCTCCTGCATGAAAGGCTTCTTCTGATGATGACTGGAGATAGTTTTGAAAGACTCTAAAGAAAGACACATGGAGCAGATTATCCCTCTGTAGAAGTTTAAACTGACCTTTTGCAGTAAACTGGAATATTCTCAAATTGGTTTGGTAGTTAGGTGTTGCTGTTAGCAAAAAGAATGGGGAAGAGGGCCCTGAGTAAACTTGCTTTGTTTAGGCTGTGGACTTTTTAATAGTAACTAGAACTTGGCACTGGCAAGTTGAACCAACTTGTCATGCAAATTATTGAAAGACAGTAGTTTGTACAAAATGTTATCAAGCTCATAGCTGGGGGGTTGTCACCTATGGTCAGGGATTGAAGCCCAGGGTTTTTCTTCTTGCCTTTTGGTAAGGTACTATTTTGTTGTAGATCTTTGCTTTTCATCTGGGAGAATTTCTGCACCCAACTCCTAAGATCCTTTCTGACTCTACCAGTTGTTTAATCTCTAAAATTTTAAAAGCAAGAGGTTATGCATGAGTGAGAGAAGAGAAGGTACCTGCTTGAAGGGTGTGGCAACATGCAACAGTTTTCTCTGTACTTGGCTTTACAACTTTGATAAAATAATGGGCTTTAGGGGACACCCCCCTATGCCCCTCCCATGGAAAATTCCAAGAAATTGGATTCTAAATTTAAATCAGAAAAGAAAACAAGAAGTTGTTATAAAATGGTTCTAAGCTGTTAGGAAGGTCAGAATCATATCAAGAAATATGAGTATTTCTAAATCTAATCCTGTTTTTTTTTAAAGGAAATTTTGACATTTTAAAAATTTGGGTTTTTAAAAGGTTTTTTGTGCATACGATGTGTGGCCTATTACAACTTATTTATCCTTGTTGTCAAAATGTGTATCATATACCAGCAGCCTCATCAAGTTCTGAGAGCTTTTTAGAAATGCCTCACCTCAGACCTTCTGAATCTTAATAGGCATTTTAACAAGGTTCCCCAGGTGATTCATAGGCATATTAAAGCTTGAGAAGTACAATTCTGTATGTTTTTTATACTAAAAATGTCACATGGGTGCTAGCCATCAGCTCTCAGAAACATTTAATAATCCATCCCAAGGCTGCAATTTTTCTGTAAAAGGATCATGTACCTCCATCAAAGGATTAACAGGGTTTCTTAATCTTTTTTGTTCCACAGACCCCTTTGCCAGTCAGGTGAAAACACCAACCCCTTACTAAGTCCACACTATACTGTGTATTATTCAATAAATATATCACATCTGCACCATGTCCCCTCAAGAATGATTTTTTAAATTTAAACTCAAGCTAATGGACCCCTTTTTAAGACCCCTGATTAAAAGGATGAGATAGCATGTAAAAACAACACTGAGCTTCTTAAGTAATTGGTGTGTAGTAAATGTTAGCTATCCCTGTTGTTAATTAATATTCTGTCTCTAAAGAAATTTGGTAGAAATGTCACCCCAAATCATGAATATATATTTAAATTAATGGTACTTTGCTCCCTAATGATTTAAAAGTTAAATTGATATTTTAAATGGGATGTTATTTGATAGTAAAACTAATCAGTGGAATTAAATAGATTGTATCATTAGAAAGTGAAACCCATGCCTGTCTCTTAGTTGGGAGATGTCTACTATGGTTATAATGCATTAAAGAATAGGAATGCATTTTTTTGTGTGGAAATGAGTTACACTACTGACTTAAATTATCTTCTTCTTACTCATGAGTGTGAATTCTGTGAGAGCTTTTTGTTTTTAGGTCCCATACATCATTTTATGAAATAGTGAATGTAAGTCTTTTGGTTTGAGAAATCTAGGTTCTTATTGTTACTTTTATGGGCTTGGTTGAAAGCAGAGCTTTGCTTTCAAAGAGGGGGAATGCTGTGATATTTAATATGATATAAGGACATTGTGAGAAGGAAACTGGCCCTGGATTGGATAAGACTTTCTGAACAACAATAATAGCAGCTGTAATTTAGTGTGTGCTTACTCTACTCTTGTCACTTTATGGATGAGGAAATTTCACAGAAGCTGTTAGTCATTCAAGGTCACTGGTTAGTGAGTGGCAGAGCTGGGATTTGAACCCAGGCAGCCAGGTTTCTGTGTGCCCCTCAGTACCTCCTGAGTGCATCATTTTGAGTTGTTCCACATAGCAGTACAGGAGACCCTGAGCCCAAGGATGTTTCTGTGATCTTTGGGCAGACAGCCTGGCACCCATATGGGTGAGGTTTCACACACTGAAGTGACAGAATTACAGGAGTTTCCATTTCTCTGGGGGAATGCAGTGTTCCTAGGTATGCAGCTCCTCAGCCTACAGGCCAGCCTGCTTCCAGTGAAGGAGAGGACAGGCCTTCTCTAAAGGGCCAGCAGCAGAATCAGCATTTCAGTTTGGAAAGGGCCCTTCAGGGAGCTCTTGCTGTTTCAAATCTCTTCATTGAATGCCTCCCATAACCTTCTGGCATTGCATGTGTTCCAGTGTTTTTTATAACATAAAGCCAGGTAATAGGAGATGAGTTTAGGATTCAGATGTTAGTTCTGCTGATCTTGATACCTCTTAATCTCATGTGAGCTTCCTCCATGGTAGAACATAGGTAGGAATGACTGACCTTGTGAGGAATTGTAAGGAATAATGGGTCAATGTTTGGTAGTGCTTTCTTACATAACTCAGAAAGAAATTAGAATATTTTAATTTCAGGGCTGGATAATGACATATCTTTCATTTGTTGGAAATCTTGTCAGTTTTTCATCTCAAGCCAGTCAACACACAGTTCCTGAGGGGTTACTGCTGGCTGTGATGTGCTGGGGCTGGGTGAGGACATGCATTTGATGTAGGTGAGGTGGGGGCTTCACAGCACTGGATTCTCAGAGCCACCATAAAATTGCTTCTGGTAAATCCCATGCACCTTTTTGAAGAATGTTAACTTTGGGAATTGCTTTTCTGATCAGAGACTTGGAATCAAGTAAATCCTAGCAGAAAAGAAAATGTATAACCACCTTTCAATTTTTTATGATGATTAAAACTGTACAGTTATCATCCAAGTTGTTGGAAAAGAGGGTTAGTGTTTTATAAATCGGCCCCATATAGTCATGACCCTTAGAGGCAGTGTGTGGGGGGGTGCAGGTTTGAAAACATGGACTTTTCTCTCTCATGAGACATGAGACTTTGGAAAGTTGCTGGTTCACTTCAGTTCTCAAGCAGGTCTCCTCACTTGTAAATTGGGAATAAGGTTAAAACTACTTGGGTCATACAGTGCTTCTGAGAGTTAAATGAGACTATCTGCTTTATCCTTAGCACAGCATCTTACATAACAAAGTATCAAAACCTGTTTAGGGGAATAGACTATCTCCATATTTATGCAAATTGAGGAACTGAGGCCAGGGTGGAAAGGAGACTTCACTGTATAACTTTTCCTACCTTTTGAATTTTACACAAAATGCAGGTGTATTGCATTCAAAATTAACTAAAATGTTAATTTGTTATTAACCCTATCTTAATACAGATTATCCTTAAAGTTAATATACTGACCCATAATCTCTAATTAATCTTTAATTTGTTGTCCTTTCTTTGTAATTTGGGTGTCCTTGGGGGAGGAAGGGATGAATGATTTAGATAATACCTCCTGAACAATCTTGAATCTGATACTTTCTTATTCAATAATTTTCTTGTAAAAACCAGTAATTCTGCAAATTCATTGAGGAAAAATCTAGAAGATAGTTATGAGGGGATGAAGTAGGGGTAGGGAATATGGAATTAAGTCTTATAATATACAGAGTGTCTATTTCAGATGATGGAAAAGATCTGGTAATAGATGGTGGTGATGGTAAAATAACAGTGAACATAATTAACTGCACTGAGTTATATATTTGAATGTGGTTAAAAGGGGGAGTTTTAGGTTGTATATATAGTATATAGTATTTTTTTATTTTAAAAAATACGTTCTTATTTTACAAGAACGTAACATAAAAAATAAAAAGGATTCCCATATGCCCACCTCCCTCCCCTTCCTACACTTTCCCCCATTATCAACATTTTTCATTAGTGTGGTATATTTGTTACAATTGAACACATATTGAAATATTGCTACTAACCACTTACAATATAGTTTACACTCTGTCCCACACAATTTTGTAAGTTTGGACAAAATATACAATGACCTGTATCCATCACTGCAGTGTCATGCAGGACAACCCCAATGTCCAGAAAATGCCCCCATATTACACCTATTCTTCCCTATCCCTCCCCTGAGAACCTCTGTTGGCCACTGCCTTTATGTGAGTGATGAGTTCTTACATTTCTAGAATAAGTCTGTAGTAGACTAGTAATAAGTCTACTTTAGTCCATTGTTCATTCCCCAGTCTTGAGGTTTTGGGGATGGTAATGCCCACTTTTTGATGTAACTTTTGTGTAATCTAAAACTTCTCTAAAAATAGTTTATTATTATAAAAAATTTAAAAAAATAAAAGCAAAGCATTAAAAGGAAGAAAAAAATGAAAGCATTGTCTGGGTGTTAGGGAGCTCATTGCTGTTAGGTCGTCACAGCTTACAGTTCTTCTCAGTGACCAGAACTAAGGAATATATGAATATAATGTATATATCTATATATACATATGAGTAGATACATAAAGACAATTACATCTATATTCATTTCTATAAATATTGAAAACCACAAATCCACCCCAAGATCAGCTAACTAATTTACAAGAGCAAGTGAAAATTGAAAAGTGGGACCCCTGCTCTAAAAGCAGGAGAAAATATGACATTTATGATACTAAAATATAAAGCTTTTCTCTTTCTCCCACAATATCTCTACTTTTCATGGTAGTTTTTCTTACTACTTAATATCATTCTCACTTAAGAAAAATTTAAATTTAAATTGTTAGCATGAATTTTACTGTTCCTTATTTTGTGCATTGTTACTTTTAACACAGACATTTAATTTGTATGTGGAATCACTAAATTACACAATTCCTGTTTCACAGCTCTTATTTCATTGTGCAAGTATTTCATTCTTACAAGAATAGTTCAAACACTGCACAAGACTAGTACAACTGTTTTTATTTTGCTTTTTGTTATGTGCACATTTGACCAACCCTCTTGACTTTTTGCTTAGTGGTGAATAAGGAAAGATTGAAGGAAAGGAACTATTAGTTGCCCTATCTTTCTCTTGTCATTTTCATTGTGAGTGGTTGAATAAGAGGGTAACATGTGTAAAAAAGGATATGATAGGGATCCTTGGTTGTTTTATGTTTCTGGAAGGTAAATCCTGCTTCTACCTTGGAAGTAAGCTCTAGTTTGAAAGGAATGTGTGGCCATTTGGAGCTGTTAGTTTCCCCTTTACTCATAGAGGTAACATGCTTACCTTTGTACTCACATTGAGTCTTGCTGAACTCCCACCCATCATAAGTTCATTGTAATTTGTGCTGATGGGACATTGTGAATGCTACATGCTAATGGGGTGGCAGGGAATAATAGATATGCATATTGTGTCTACCTCCTCTGCTCCACTGCCGAGTTGGGCTTAATTTACTAAACTTAACTTCAAAGATAAAGTGGTTAAGAATTTCAAGATAAGAGCAGAACATTAAACAAAGCACAGAGTACTTCTGAGCATAGGTTCCTGTGCATCTGCACAGGTCATAGGCCCAGGAAGCTGGCTTTGGCTCTGGCTTCTGCCAACCCAAATAAAATCCAATTAAAAGCTGCCTATGAAGATGCCATGGGATAGTAAGAAAAGCCTCATATCATAGATGTGTAAGTGATACATTGCAAAATAAACTTTTATTTATTTTGTAAATGGAAGAAATTTAGATAGAGTATTTACCCATACACAGTTGGGGAAAGGCTCCAAATAGGAAGCTTCTAAATATGTCTAAGGTGAGTTATTATGGCATGAATTGAATTCTCAATGAACCGTTCTCTCTTAGGTAAAAGCTAATGTTCCATGTTTTATTTCCAAATCCTTTCCTTTGACCTCTTTAAGTTACCATCAGCCATACCAAGTTTTCAGACATTTTAATGAGGACCTCAGTCAGTGTTGAGAAACACTGTCTGGATGGCAGTCATGATGTTGCATATTTATTTTATTTCTTCCATTTCCTAACAAGGAGTTTCTTTCCAGAAGAAAGTAATCAGATTCCTGTAGGTTATGATTCTCAATTCCTGCTTCATAAATATTTCAGTTGTTCCTCTCTCCTCATTATCATCCTGGGAAAACCCTCTTACTGATTTACATTGGATGAAATGGTACCTCTTCCTGACTGTGCAGGATTAACTGGCCTCTCCCTCTGGCTCTCCTCAGCTCCTCTCTCTGTATGGAACTTACTTGTTGATAATGTAATAATGAATTTCTATGTCTGTTTTCTCCATAAGAATTTCAAATTTCCCCAGGGTAGGAATAGGATATATTTCCTTTCCTTGTCCCTGATGTTTATCACAATTTCAAACACATAGTCAACTTTAAAATGGAGCACATAGCTCTTTATTCTTTGTTCATTTAATTCTAACATTTAGTCCTAGCATTTTTCTCAGTTGTGATGGCATATGTGATTAGCTGTTTAAAACAAAATGGAAAGTAAGATCTCATATGGCCTTTTTTTTCCCCGTATGGTTTTGTTGTTGTTGTTGTTGTTGTTGTTTTTTTAGGGGGAAGAGTCATTTATTTGTCTTTTACATGAAAACAGGAATTTAGGGGAGGGAGGGAGAACAAGAAGGGAACTAACATCCAGCTGCTTAGATTTTTCTGAAGGCGGAATGAAGGCAGCTGGCTTCAATACATGAATCTGGGTCCCCACGGCAACATGGCAATTGTGATCAGACTGGAAGTGTTTTTATTGAAGCACCGTTTTCTACTAAGTCTCATCCTAAGCTAAGCAATTTTAAGGTTACACTGGAAAGTAACACTGTCTGGAGTATTTTTCTTAAGAGCACAAAAATGAACTGACATGCAGCAAGGTGACGACAAGCGGTGTGGGGCCAAGCTAACCCTAAGAGCTGAGGATCAATTCATGAAGAGTGAGTGGGTAAATTCAATGTAGTCAAAAGCAGTGGGCAGTTCACGACCCTTGCTGTCCATATAGGGCTTCATGTGGGACACACAGTAGTCTGCTTGTTCTCGAGTCAGGTTCTGGTATAACTCCTCCTTGGTCACATAAGGCTTTCCCTCAGAGCTGAGGGCCCAGAAGGCACTCTCAATCTCCTCGCTGGACTTGACATTCTCAGTTTCACGGCTGATCATGAAAGCCATGTATTCTTGCAGGGAAACATGGCCATTCCTGTTTGGATCCACAGTATTTTTCACAATACAAACCAATATTTGTAAAATGATATATAAATATATATGCGTATATGTGCATTTGCTTACATAAATGTTATTTTTTTCATATATATTTTAAAAGATGCTTAGATTACATAAATGTTACACAAAAATTACAGGGATTCCCATGATCTCCACCTCCCATACCTCCCATAACATCTCATATCAACATCTTTTATTAGTGTGGCACATCACCTGCAATGGATATACACATTCAGGGGTTTTGCCACAAAACATAGACCACAGTTCACATCATAGACCACACTCTCTCCCACACAGTTCTGCACGGTATATGCTAATGTAAAATGGCTTATATCCATCACCACAATGTCACTCAGGACAACCCCCAAGTCCTGAAAAAGCCCCTGTATTACAACTGCCCTTCCCCTCCCTGCCCCAAAAGTGCCTAGTGGCCACTGGCTCCTCCTCACTGTAATAATTTCTTCCATTGCTTGAATCACAATATGTCTACAACAGAATACCATTAAGTCTACTCTAGACCATAGCTTTTCCCCCAATCCTGAGGGGACTGGAATGGTGATGTCCACTCCACCTCCAAATGAGAGTGGGCTTATATCCCATGGATATGGTGGATGGGATTATCCTGCCTGCAGCTGCAGGCTCTCTCCATTCCCTGGGATGGCCATTGTCCATCATGGTCTCCTCACCATGTGACTTGGGTTAGTCGATTGAGCTGTAGAGTAGGAGTTGCAGCTCCACTGAGATTCCAGGCACAGCTGGCACATAGGCAGGCCAGAGGTTCCAATTTCTGAAAGAACACCTACAAACTCCAGCCTCACATATAGGTTTGAATAGAAGGGATGGATGGACCATGTGCAGGGAAGACTTATTTGAGTCCAACACTGTCACTCTCAGGAGCACAGATACCAAAGTAGAGCCCACTGATAAGCCCCATCAATCTTTGGGGCTATCCCCCCTTATATAGGACCTGGGTGTCTCCAGAACCCTGAGGAGCCCCTCTGTGTGGGGTGATATCCACTTTGCTGTTCTATGAGATCCTACTGAGGTATGAGTAAGCATTACCTCTAGGATGAGCGCCTGACTCTCTTTGAAGTCTCTTAGCCACATGAACTCATTTGTCTTTACATTTTCCCCCTTTTATTAAAGTTTTTTTTCCAGTCATGTTTCCAGTTGGCACTTGTTATTAATCCCTCATTGCCAGGGAGGCTCATCCCCAGGAGCCATGTCCCACATTGGGGGAAAGGTAATGCATTCATATGCTGAGTTTGGCTTAGAGAGAGACCACATTTGAGCAACAAGGAGGCTCTCAGGTGGCAACCCTTAGGTACCCCTTAATGGTAGGTTAAGTTTCATTTAAAAGAGCAAAGACTCATAAGGCTAGTCATCAATAACAAGAACCCATTAGTGGACCATCCTCCCTTGCCAGACACTGGCCCTGCACTCAGGGGACTGTTGCTGCTCCCTTGGAGAATGTGGCAGAACTCTCCAGGCTGGGAATTCAGTATTCCCTCATTTATTGAGTGATTGTCTACCCACCGTGACCATGCCCCATCCCTTGATCATTTGAACAATTTTATATAACTTTCATGGATATTCAGATGAACTTACTCCCATGAATCCCCCATCCCAGACACCCCCCACCAATGATCCTCTGCAGCCCCCAATGGAACCCTTCTGTGATCTAAACCTTCCTTGAAGATGAAGCCCATATACTAACCAAATACAATTAATAGGAAAATGAAATAATAATGATAAGCTTAAATACAAGAGATAAAATACAAGGAAACTCAGAAAAAAAAAACTAAAATAAAATATAATTAATGGATTGGTACATTAAAAAAATGGGAAAAAAACAAAAAAAAATTTAATTATTCTTTATTTTTATTTTTTCTCCTTTTAGCACAGCATTATCAGATGTCAAGTGTGTACCATGACACCTTCCCCCTGTCATTCCCCAGTGTCTCCCAAATTTTCATTTAATTTTCAAAGAAGTTTTAGGTCAAAACAAAGTCACACACGGAATACTAGAGATTCCCATATACCCAACCTCCCACCCCGTTTCCCACCCCATATTAAAACTTTTTTTTTTTTCCTGTGGATGGTAGCATTGTTATAACTGTTATACATATAGTGAAATATAGCTACAAAACATTGTCAATGGTTTACAGTATGGTTTACAATTTACGGTACAGTTTAATAATTTATGATGATATTTACCATGTACTATGTTCATTACTGTAAGGTAATGAAAAACATTTCCCATGACCACTAAATACCCTGTTTGATCTTTTCTGTTCCTTCCTCCCCATCCCCCTGGGGCATATGACACTCCCCTGTCTTGACTCATGGGATGACAAGATTCATAGTTACATGCCCTGGGTATTCTAACCAGCCCTTCCTAATCTACACATCTGTTAACCCTGTCCCACCAAACCCAGTAATATCACTACCCACCTGTCCTATCCTTCAATATGCAACTATACTCTATTACTTTACCATAGATTATGTCCATATAGGTGATGGTTCACAACCTACTCCTCTCTCTCTCTCCCTTGTTAACCTATCTTTCAGACAGTGGTTCTCAGAGACTGCTCACTTTCCTCAATTCAAATCAGTGAGGTCATATACTGTTCATCCTTCAATGCCTGGCTTGCTTCACTCAGTATAAGGTCTTCAAGATTCATCCATGTTATTCCATGTGTTAGCACTTTATTCCTTCTAAAGGTAATATTCCATTGTATGTATGTACCACATTATGCTTATGCATTCATCTGTTGATGGGTACCAGGGCTGATTCCAACTTTGGTAATTGTGAACAATGCTGCTATGAACATTGGTGTGCATATATCTGTTTGTGTCTTTGCTTTCAATTCTTCTGGGTATATACCCAACAGTGGAATTGCCAGATCATACGGAAAATCTATTGTTAGTTTTCTGAGGAATCACCAAACTGTCCTCCACAGTGGCTGTACCATTCCACAATCCCACCAGCAGTGGATGAATGTTCCTATTCTTCCACATACTCTCCAACACTTATATTCTGCTGTTTTTTTAATAGCTGTCATTCTGATGGGTGTAAGATGGTATCGCATTGTAGTTTTGATTTGCATTTCCCTAATAGCTAGCAATATCAAGCATTTTTCATGTGCTTTTTAGCCATTTGTATTTCTTCCTTGGAGAACTATCTTTTCAAATCACTTGCTCATTTTTTGAATGGGTTGTTTGCCTTTTTATTTTTGAGGTGTAGGATTTCTTTATATATGCAGGATATTAGGCTCCTATCAGATATATGGTTGCCAAATATTTTCTCCCATTGGGTAGGATGAATTTTTATTTTCTTAATAACCTTCTTTGATGTGCAGAAGTTTTTCATTTTGATGAGATCCTATTTATCTATTTTTTTCTCTTGCTGCTCATGCTTTGGCTGTGAAGTTCATGAAACCATTTCCTATTACAAGGTCCTGTAGATGCTTCCCTACATTATCTTCCAAGGTCTTTATGGTTTTGGCTCTTATATTTAGATCTTTGATCCATCTTGAGTTGATTTTTGTATAAGGTGTGAGATGGTATTCTTCTCTCATTCTTTTGGATATGGATATCCATTTCTCCAAGCACCACTTGTTAAAGAGGCCATTCTCTCCCAACTGAGTGGGCTTCATAGCCTTGTCAAAAATCAGATGACTGTATATGTGAAGATCTATATCAGAACTCTCAATTCAATTCCATTGTCAGTATGTCTATCCTTGTGCCAATACCCTGCAGTGTTGATCACTGTAGCTTTGTACTATGTTTTAAAGTCAGGTAATGTGATACCTCCAACTTCAAATTTCTTTTTCAATATGTCTTTGGCAATTCAGGACCTCTTACCTTTCCAAATATATTTTGTCATTAGTTTTTCCAGCTCCTTAAAATATACAGTGTTGATTTTTATTGTGATTGCAATAAATCTGTAGATTAGTTTGTGTAGGATAGACATCTTGATAATGTTTAGTCTTCCTATCCATGAACAGGGAATATTTTTCCATTATTTAACAGTGTTGTGTAGTTTACTGTATATAAGTCCTTTATGTCTTTAGTTAAATTTATTCCTAGGTATTTGATTCTTTTAGTTACTATTGTAAATAGCATTTTTTTCTTGATTTCCTCCTCAGATGGTTCATTATAGGTGTACAGAAATGCTACTGATTTTTGAGCTTTGAATATATAGCCTGCAACATTACTGAACTCCTTTATAAATTGTAGCAGCTATGTTGTAGATTTCTTAGTGCTTTCTATGTATAGGATCATGTCATCTGCAAATAATGAAATTTTTACTTCTTTTCCAATCCGGATGCCTTTTTAAAAAATATTTATTTATTTATTTTTTATTGTGGGTAAAAATCAAAATTTTCACAATACATACCAATATTTGTAAAATGATGTATAAACATATATGCATATATGTGCATTTGCTTATAAAAATATTATATATATATATATATTAAAAGGTGCTTATATTACCTAATTATTACACAGAACCTACAGGGATTCCCATGTTCCCCACCTCCCACACCTCCCACCACATCCCAAACAAACATCTCCCACAAGTGTGTCCCATCACCCTCAATGGACTTACATATCCTGGGGCCTTGCCATCAACCAAAGACCACAGTTCACATCGTAGACCACACTCTCTCTCACACAGTTCGGAATGGTGTGTGCTGATTTAAAATGGCCTACATCCATTGCCACAACAGCACTCAGGACAACCTCCAAGTCCCGAAAAAGCCCATGTATTTCAACTGCACATCCCCTCCCTGCCCCAAAAGTGTCCAGTGGCCACTGGCTCCACCTCACTGTTATAATTCCTTCCGTTGCTAGAATCACCATATGTGTACAACAGAATACCAGTAAATCCACTCAAGTCCATATTTCTTCCCCCAATCCTGAGGGGACTTGGATGGTGATGTCCACTCCACCTCCAAGTGAGAGAGGGCTAATACCCCATGGATATAGTGGATGGGATGATCCTGCCTGCAGATGCAGGCCCTCTCCATTCCCTGGGATGGCTGTTGCCCATCGTTGTCTCCTCGCCAGGTGACTTGGATGAGTCCATTGAGCTGTAGGGTAAAAGCTGCATCTTCACCAAGATTCCACGCACACCTGGCACATAGGTAGACCAGAGGCTCCAGTCTCTGGAAATATACCTAAAAACTCCAACATCACATATAGGTTTGAATAGAAGGGACTGATGAACCATGTGCAGGGAAGACTTATTTGAGTCCAATTTTGTCTCTCTCAGGAGCACAGAATCCAAAATAGATCCCACTGATAAGACATCAGTCTCTGGGGCTATCACCCCTTATATAGGACCTGGGTGTCTCCAGAGCCCTCAGGAGCCCCTCTGTGTGGGGTGATATCCACTTTGCTGTTCTATGAGATCCTACTGAGGTGTGAGTAAGCGTTACCCCTGGGATGACCTCCCGACTATCTTTGAAGTCTCTTAGCCACATGAACTCATTTGTATTTACCTTTTTCCCCTTTTATTCAAGATCTTTTTGCAGTCTTGTTGCCAGTTGACACTTGGTATTAATCCCTCATTGCCAGGGAGGCTCATTCCTGGGTGTCATGTCCCATGTTGGGGGGAAGGTAATGCATTCATAAGCTGAGTTTGGCTTAGAGAGAGGCCACATTTGAGCAACAAGGAGGCTCTCAGGTGGTAACCCTTAGGCACCCCATAACAGTAGGCTAAGTTTCAGTTACAAGAGCAAAGACTCATAAGGGTAGTCATCAATAACAAGAACTCATCAGTGGGCCATGCTCTTTTTTTTTTTTTTTTAAAGATTTTATTTATTTATTCATTTATCCCCCCCTTGCTGCTTGTGCTCGCTGGGTCAGCTAACCATGCCATGCAGGCGGATTTCCTTCACCAGGAGGCCCTGGGAACCGAACCCGGGGCCTCCCATATGGTAAACGGGAGCCCTACTGATTGAGCCACAGCCGCTTCCCAAGGACCATGCTCTTTTGACAGACATGGTCCCTGCACTCAGAGGACTGTTGCTGCTCCCTTGGAGAATGTGGCAGAGCTCTCCAGGCTAGGAATTCAGATTCCCTCATTTATTGAGTGATTGTCCACCCACCATGACCATACCCCATCCTTTGATCTTTTGAACAATTTTGTATATCTTTCATGTATATTCAGATGAACATACTCCCATGAATCCCCCCTCCCAGACACCCCCCACCAATAATCCCCTGCAGTACCCATTGTAACCCTTCTGTGATCTAAATCTTCCATGAATATGTAGCCAATATAATAATCAAATACACTTAATAGGAAAAAGAAACAACAATGATAAGTTTACATGCAAGAGACAAACATAAGGAAACTCAGGAAAAACTTACAAGCAAACCATCAAACAAAAAACAAAACAAAACAAAATATAATTAGCAGATTGGGACATTCAAAAAAATGGAAAAAAAGCAAAAGAAATGCCTTTTTTTTTTTAATTTTTTTTCCTTTTATCACTCGGTTATTGGATGTCCAGTGTGCTATGACACCTTCCTCCTCTCAATCCCCAGCATCTCCCAAATTTTCATTTAATCTTCAAAGAAGTTTTAGGTCACACACGGAATACCAGAGACTCCCAGATACCCCCCCCCTTCCCCACCCCATATTAACCCCCCCCCCTTTTTTTGGATGTTAGCATTGTTATAACTGTTATACAGATAGCAAAATATAGCAACTAAACATTGTCAATGATTTACAATATAGTTTACAATTTAGATGATACAGTTTAATAAGATTTTATGATATTTACCATGTCCTGTGTCCATTACTGTAAGGTAATGAAAAACCTTTCCCATGACCACTAAATACCACATTAGATCTTAACTGTTCCTTCGTCCCCACCCCCCTGGGGCATATGACACTCCCCTGTCTTGACTCATGGAATGTCAAGATTCATAGTTACATGCCCTGGGGATTTGAACCTGCCCTTCCTAATCTACCCACCTATCAATGCTGCCCCACCAAACCCAGTAATATCACTACCCATCTAGCCTATCCTTCAATATGCAACTATACTCTATCCCTTTACCATAGATTATGTCCATATGGGTAAATGGCTCAAAGTCTGCTCTTCTCTTTCTCTCCCTTGCTAACCTATCTTTCAGACAATGTTTCTCAGAGACTGCTCACTTTCCTCAGTTCAAATCAGTGAGGTCATA
The DNA here is from genome assembly GCA_026826555.1 of Tolypeutes matacus. Lineage (NCBI taxonomy): Eukaryota > Metazoa > Chordata > Mammalia > Cingulata > Chlamyphoridae > Tolypeutes > Tolypeutes matacus. Next base: position 681,793 of record JAKSZT010054483.1, on the reverse strand, counting down.
TACTGTTAATCCTTCAGTGCCTGGCTTGCTTCACTCAACATAAGGTCTTCAAGATTCATCCATGTTATTCCTTGTGTTAGCACTTTATTCCTTCTTACAGCTGAGTAACATTCCATTGTATATGTGTACCACATTTTGCTTATCCATTCATCTGTTGATGGGCACCGGGGCTGATTCCAACTTTTGGCAATGGTGAACAATGCAGCTATGAACATTGGTGTGCATATATCTGCTTGTGTCTTTGCTTTCAGTTCTTCTGGGTATATACCCAGCAGTGGAATTGCTGGATCATATGGAAGATCTATTGTTAGTTTTCTGAGGAACCACCAAGCTGTCCTCCACAGTTGCTGGACCATACCACAGTCCCACCAGCAGTGGATGAGGGTTCCTATTCCTCCACATCCTCTCGAGCATTTAGTGTCTCCTGTTTTTTTAATAGCTGCCATTCTGATAGGTGTAAGATGATATCATTGTAGTTTTGATTTGCATTTCCCTGATAGGAAGCGATGATGAGCATTTTTTCATGTGCTTTTTGGCCATTTGTATTTCTTCCTTGGAGAAGAGTCTTTTCAGGTCACCTGCCCATTTTTTAAATGGGTTGTTTGTCTTTTTATTTTCAAGGTGTAGGATTTCTTTATATATGCAGGATATTAGGCTCCTATCAGATATATGGTTGCCAAATATTTTTTCCCATTGGGTAGGCTGCCTTTATATTATCTTAATACTATCCTTTGAGGTGCAGAAGCTTTAATTTTGATGAGATCCCATTCATCTACTTTTTCTCTTGCTACTTGTGCTTTGGCTGTGAAGTTCATGAAACCATTTCCTATTACAAGGTCCTGTAGATGCTTCCCTACATTATCTTCCAAAGTCTTTATGGTTTTGGCTCTTATATTTAGATCTTTGATCCATCTTGATTTGATTATTGTACAAGGTGTGAGATGGTATTCTTCTCTCATTCTTTTGCATATGGATACCCAGTTCTCCAAACACCACTTGTTAAAGAGGCCACTCTCTCCCAACTGAATGGGATTCATGGCCTTGTCAAATATCAGATGACTGTATATGCGAGGATCTATATCAGAACTCTCAATTTGGTTCCATTGGTCAGTATGTCTATCCTTGTGCCAATACCATGCAGTTGTTTTTTTTTTTTATTTATTTATTCATCCATCCCCCCCCAGCTGCTTGCGCTCGCTGGGTCAGCCAACCACGCCATGCGGGCGGGCCCGCCCCCACCAGGAGGCCCCAGGAACCGAACCCGGGGCCTCCCACATGGCAAACGGGAGCCCCACTGATTGAGCCACAGCCGCTTCCCAACCATGCAGTTTTGATCACTGTAGCTTTGTAGTATGTTTTAAAGTCAGGTAGTGTGATACCTCCAACTTCATTTTTCTTTTTCAATATGTCTTTGGCAACTTGGGGCCTCTTGCCTCTCCAAATATATTTTGTGGTTAGTTTTCCCAGTTCCTTAAAAAATACAGTGTCGACTTTTATTAGGATTGCATTAAATCTGTAGATTAGTTTGGGTAGGATAGACATCTTGATGAAGTTTAGTCTTCCTATCCATGAACAGGGAATATTTTTCCATTTATTTTAGTCTTCTTTGATTTCCTTCAACAGTGTTGTATTGTTTTCTGTATATAAGTCCTTTACATCTTTAGTTAAATTTATTCCAGGGTATTTGATTCTTTTAGTTACTATTGTAAATGGTATTTTTTTTCATGATTTCCTCCTCAGTTTGCTTATTATTGGTGTATAGAAATGCTACTGATTTTTGAGCATTGATCTTATAGCCTGCAATTTTACTGAAGTCCTTTATAAGTTCTAGAAGCCTTGTTGTAGATTTCTCAGGGCTTTCTATGTATATGATCATGTCATCTGCAAATAATGAAATTTTTACATCTTCTTTTCCAATCTGGATGCTTTTTATGTCCTTTTCTTCTCCTAGTGCTCATGCAAGAACTTCTAAGACAATGTTAAATTGGAGTGGTGATAGTGGGCATCCTTGTCTAGATTCTGATCTCAGAGGAAAGGCTTTTAGGATTTCACCATTGAAAATGATGTTAGCTTTGGGTTTTTCATATATACCCTTTATCATATTCAGAACGTTTCCATCTATTCCTATCTTTTGTAGTGTTTTTATGAGGAAAGAGTGCTGTAGTTTGTCGAATGCTTTTTCTGCATCTATAGAGATGATCATGTGATTTTTTTCTTTCAATCTGTTTATGTGGTGGATTACATTGATTGACTTTCTTATATTGAACCATCCTTGCATACCCGGGATGAAACCCACTTGGTCATGGTGTATAATCATTTTGATATGTTGTTGAATGCAATTAGCAAGTGTTTTGTTGAGGATTTTAGCATCTAGGTTCATTAGAGAAATTGGTCTCTGATTTACCTTTCTTGTGGTATCTTTATTTGGTTTTGGTATTAGGGTAATGTTGGCATCATAGAATGTGTTGGGCAATATTCCTTCTACTTCTATTTTTTGGAAGAGCTTAAGTAGAATTGGTGTTAGCTCTTTCTGGAATGTTTGGGAGGATTCAGTTGTGAAGCCATCTGGTCCTGGGTTCTTCTTAGTTGGGAGGTTTTTGATGGCTTAGTCTCTCTCTATACTTGGAATTGGACTGGTGCGTTCATCTGTTTTTTCTTTCATCAATGTAGGCTGTTTGTGGGTTTCTAGAAACTTGTCCGTTTCCTCTAAATTTTCATTCTTGTTGGCATATAATTTTTCAAAGTATCCTCTTATGATGCTCTTTATTTCTGTGGGGTAAGTAGTGATATCCCGTTGCTCATTCTTTATTTTATGTATTTGCATCTGTTCTCTCTTTTTCTTTGTTAGTCTGGCTAAGGGTTTGTCAATTTTATTGATATTCTCAAAGAACCAGCTTGGATTGTTTATTGTTTCTTGTGCTTTTTTATTCTCTATTTCATTTAGTTCTGCTCTAATCTTTGTTATTTCCTTCTTTCTACTTCCTGTAGGTTTAGTTTGTTGTTGTTTTTCCAATTCCTCCAAGTGTGCAGTTAGGTCTTCAATTTTAGCTCTTTCTTCTTTTTTAATATATGAATTTATGGCTATGAACTTCCCTCTCAGGACTGCTTTCGCTGCATCCCATAGGTTTTGATATGTTGTGTTGTCATTTTCATTAGTTTCAAGGTAGTTACCGATCTCTTTTGAGTAACTCTTTGTTACTCTGACTCACTGTTTGTCTAAGACTGTGTTGTTTAACTTCCATATCCTTGTGCCTAACCTGTTTCTCTGGCCCTTAGTGATTTCCAATTTCATTCCGTTGTGGTCAGAGAAATTACTTTGTAAAATCTCAGCCTTTCTTAATTCATTGAGAGTTGTTCTGTGGCCTAGCATGTGGTTTATTTTGGAGTATGTTTCATGTGCACTCGAGAAGAATGTAAATCCTGCTGTATGTCAGTGTATTGTTTTGTATATGTCTATTAAGTCCAGGTCTTCTAATGTATTGTTAAGTGCCTTTGTTTCTTTATTGATTCTCCATCTAGATGTTCTGTCTATTGATGATTCTGGTGTGTTGAAGTCCCCTGCTATAATTGTAGAGGCATTTATTTCTCCTCCTAGTTTTTCCCGAGTTTGCCGCACGTATTTTGAGGCACCCTGATTAGGTGCATAAATATTGATGATCTCTCTTCTTGAGAGATTACTCCTTTTACTAATATGTAGTGTCAATCTTCGTCTCTTACAATAGTTTTGCATTTAAAGTCTATTTTGTCTGATATTAGAATAGCTACTCCTGCACTTTTTTGGCTATTTTTAGCTTGTAAAATGGTTTTCCAGCCATCACTTTCAGCCTGCTTGAATCCCTGGGTCAAAGGTTGGTTTCTTGTAAACAGCGTATAGATGGATCATATTTTCTTATCCATTCTGCCAACCTGTGTCTCTTGATTGGTGAATTTAATCCATTAGCATTCAGTGTTATTACTCATAATGAATTTCTTCCTTAAGCCATTTTTTCTTTGGGTTAATGTATGTCATATGTTGTTTTGTTTCTCTTTTTGTCTTTTCAATTATTTTTAAACTCTCCTCAAACTCTCTCTCACTTGTTTTTTTCCTTTCAACTTGTAGAGATTCATTTAGTATTTCTTGAAGTGCTGGTTTCTTATTTACATACTCTCTTAATTTCTTTTAATCTGTGAGTATTTTGAACTCTCCATCATTTTCGAATGCCAGTTTTGCTGGATAGAGAATTCATGGCTGGAAGTATTTTTTTTTAGTATTTTGACTATGTCATACCAATGTCTTCTTCCCTCCATTATTACAGCTGAGAAATCAGTACTTAATCTTATTGTGCTTCCCTTGTATGTGATGGTTCTCATTTCTCCTGCTGCCTTAAGTATTTTCTCTTAGTCTTGAGCATTGGACATTTTGACAAGTATAAGTCTTGTAGTTGGCCTGTAGTATTTATACTATTTGGGGTGCACTGTGCTTCCTGGATCTGCACATCCATCTCTCTCAATAGGGTTGGGAAGTTCTCAGCCATTATTTCCTTCAATACTTCTTCTGTTCCCTTTCCCTTCTCTTCTCCTTCTGGGATGCCCATAATGTGTATGTTTGTGTGTTTTGTGTTATCGGTTAATTCCCTGAGATCCTTCTCAATTTTTTCTATCTTTTTGTCTATCTGTTCTACTATTTCTTTGATTTCAGCTGTATTGTCTTCCATATCACTAATTCTTTCCTTTGCCTGTTCAAATCTGCTGTTATGTGAATCCAGCATCTGTTTGATTTCTTGGATTGTGCCATTGTTCACCATTATATCCATTATCTTTTTAGGTATGTTTGCAATTTCTTCAGTATGTTCTCCCAGTGTCTTCTTTATATCCTTAATCTCTTCCTTCACTTCTTTAAGTTATTCCATGATATTTGTTTGGATAGCTTTGATTAGTTGTTTGGTGTTCTGCATCACTTCCTGGTTTTCAATTTGTTCATTGGACTGGTCCATGTTTTCCTGTTTCTCAGAGTAATTTGTATTTTTTTGTTGCCTTCTGGTCATCATATTATCTTGATGGGTTTGTTCAGTTGCTTTTCTCTATGCTCTAGAATTTGATTTATCTGGTGGTTCTGCATGTGTGTTAAGTTTTCTCTTTGGCACTTTTTCTTCTTATTTTATTTCCTTGCTTCTTTCTGTGTTCCCTTGAAGGCAAAAGATTTGGGCCAGAGGAATCAAAAGATGTAAGGAAGGCAGAAGGATAATAATAATATTGATAAAAGTTAGAAGAGGGGCCAAATGAGACTTAATGAGATGAATATTTAACTTGTGTAGGCAGGATAGAGTAATAGGGAAAATTGTGGAGTTCTTATAGTGGACTAGGAAAACAAATGAAGGAATATATATATATATATAGTGATTTAGAAGGCTAGAATTAGGAGGAGAGAAATAGTAAAGAAAGGGCTGAAAGGAAGAAGTTAATACTAATGAAAAAAAAGAAGAAAACAATATAGATGGAATAGAAATTGACACCCTTAAGTTGTATGCCTATGAAAAAATGTTGTATCTAAGAGCCACAACAGAAAGCAGAAGGCAGAAAGATGAAGGAAGGATAAGCATTAATTTGGAATACAAAATCAATATAGACAGTGAGTGGGAAATTACTGAAGAAGAAGCACAGCAAAGAAGCGACAAGCTAGCAGCACCTAATTTAAAAAATGAAAGAAAAAAAAAGGGGGGAAGAAAGAGGAAAGAAAAGCAAGAGACCAGAAATAAACAGAGAAAAACCAAAGAACCACACAGGCAAGCAGTCAAACATAGCTTAGGAGGGTCAATGATTCCCCTAGGGTCCACGTGGATCCTCTCTGCCTGCTTGTGTTGATCAATCAATTTCCCCGCAGGGTTCTATATGCAGGTCCTAGAACAGCTTTTAGCTATTAAACTAAATTAAAAAGAATTTATTTTTCATTTATTGAAGTGACCTTCTCACTTTTTTTTTTTTTTTTTTGGCGAAATACAGGACCCATAATAATTCCTCCTCTAGACCAACCCTTTTATGGAGGGGACCCCATGGAAATTAATCAAGCACGTCCCACTTCCTGGACTCCCCAGGGTAGCTGTAGCTCTGATGTTAGTCAGTGCAGAGTGCTAAAGATGGCTGACTCCGTCCCTTCTGGAGCCGAGCACCAGCGTCACCGGGTTGCTAAGTAAATCAGGCTGACTCTGCAGATTCGCCTCTCCTCTCAGCCTGATGCTGCTTCAGGTCGGCTTATGTGCTCCCCAAAGATATGGGGTGGTCCAGGCAGCCAGATCAATGGCAAAATAAAAAAATTCCCTTCCTGTCCTCAACAGAACCCTCCCTCTTTTAGAGAGTGCCCCCTTTTCCTGGCTCTGTGGCGGCCCAGGGCTTATCCCTGGGCAGCTAGGCAAATCAACTCCCTCCCTGAACAGAATCACCCCTCCCCTCTACTGGGTGCCAGTTTGCTTCGGCTGTTCTGTTCACCCAAGTTCCAAGGGGCTCCAGGCAGCCAAATCCCCACAAAATAAAACTCTCTTGACCCTTTACCAGAGCACCCCCTCAGAGAGTGCCCCCTCCCACTAGGCCCTGACTCCTGGTTGCCGAGCCCAGCTCGTGGCTTCAACTGGCCATTTTATTTTTATTCTCCCTAACCATGGGGCTCAGCCGTCTGTGCCAACCACCACCCACAGGCTTAATACTCATGAATCTCTACTGTTCTGTCCACATCGTTGATCCACACAGATAGATGTCCCAAGCTTCTCATTCCACGTGCGCACAGCACAGACCCCCAGGCAGGACCCCGTCCACAATCCACCTTGTTCTGGGAGCTTGCAGTGAGTGCCCTCCTAAACTCATGCCATCTTGCCTCTCCTACCCCCATATGGGTTTGATATGATTTTATTACCAGTAACTAGGAGTTGTCTGAATAGACAGTTATTGTGAGAGGGATAACATAAAATTGTCTCTTCAAAAACTGCACAGTCATTTTACAGACCTCTAGCTAATCACTCACATAATCAGTTCAATTAATTTAAGCTGTTTGAGAGTTAAAATGTTTAATGACATTTCTGGCTCTTTACCAATTAAAAAAAAATGTTATCATCATTAGTAATATTTTACTTTAATGGCACACATAGATTTTGGTAACATACATTTAAAGAACCTCCTGGGTGAGGATTAGAATGGAGGAATTTATCCTTAATGACCTTCACCTGGACTCTTAAGTGTCCATTTGCCTGTGGTTGACATGGAACTAGAATGTTCTCTTGAAGAACTTAATGCACTGCCTCCAGCCACTGTCCTGGCCATCTCCACATGGAGGCAATGACCTTCTGTTCATGCACATTTTAGTTCATTGTACAAACCCTACCTGAAATCAACTCATGATCAAGGGGCATGAACTCCAAGTAGTTTGCAACATGATATTTGAACTTTGCATAGTGGTCAAAACAAAACCCTAAATGCTCTCCTGATCAATATTTATCAAGAAATAGTATTTATACAAGTTGGTCCAAAGCCAGACAGCTCTGCATATCACATTAATCCTTCAAGAAATAATAGAATTTTCCCTCTCACCATCATTATCTTCTTCCTCTTTATTGTTAAATTATTGTTTATATATTACAATATATGTGCTGTAGTCCATTTGCTCTGCAGTTCTTCTGGAACCTTTAAAAATCTTTCTTTGACCAGGCAGACCATTGGATTGTTGCCTACATGTACCACATTATTATGGCCTTTTGTAGACCTGAATTTATGGAATGGGTAAGCAGTATAATTTGGAGATTGAGAGCTTGGGGTTTTTAGACAGACATTCCTGATTTGACTCCTGCTCTATTCTGTGCTCTTCCTCTTTCCCTCTGTGTGACCACTGGCACTTCTCCTGAAGGCTCTAAAGCTCAGCTTTCCCTTCCATCTGTAAATAGTATAAGATGACTCCTGACAGGATTTCAGAGACCATTAAAGGAATAAGTCATGCACAGCACTTAGCACAGTGCCTGACTCAAAGTAATTGCTTACTATATCTTTAAAAATTATTTTAACATAATTTTTTACTGTGCCTTGGTATGTCATCGATCTGCCTTTGATAACAGTATATAACAGAACTCTCCTAGTCATGGTAGAGATGTTGCTAAGAACGTTTAGTCATTCATTTTTTCATTAAGTATTTGTGGATGGCCTATTTTGTGTCAGGCATAATTCCTCTTGCTGACAACAGAACAATGAAAAAACAGGAAACAACCCCAGCCCTAAAGGAGCTTATATTCTAGGTGGGGTGGGATATATGTAATATATATGTAGATTATTTACTACATGAAGTGGTGAGAGTACTATGGAAATAAAGTGAGGGCAAGGTAGTGGCTGTGGGGTGTGTTGGGGGTGGGGAGTATATTTTTAAAGCCTATCATGCAGGGCATCACTAAGAAGGGTCACTTGAGCAATACATGAAGGAGAAATAAGTGAGGCAGGTGGATGTCTGGGGAAGAGCATCCCATTAAAAGCTTTGATGTGGGAATGAGTTCCTGGTGTGTTCAAGGAATAGCCAGGGCACTAGTTGGGGCTGGAGAGCACTTGGGTGGTTAGTCAGTGATGAGGTTGAGATTGGAGGTGGGAAAAAAGAGACTGGGTGAGGTGGGGGGCAGCATCACTTGCTGTGCCTCATTCCACCTCACTGTTGCTGAGTGGGGGTGGAGTTTCAGCTCCCTGATGCACCCTGCTCACACCACCCTACAAAAGCAAAACACCAATTCACACCACCTCACTCTGGCATGTTCCTGCAAATACAGTGGATGTTCAGCTGCCTGTTCAGCCATACTAACAAATGGGCTGTTTTTCCTTTGGAGCTTGAGTGGGTGGGTGGGTATTGTCAAAAAAGTCTTTTGTGTGTTTTCCTGGTCCTTCGACTATAGAGAGGCAAGCCTCTTTTTCTGAAGCAGTTGGTTCTGGGTTGTGGGCTTCTCTAGCACCCTGTCTGGGATAGATGGGAGGGGCACAAGGAACTCACCACCACATTTTTCCTCAAGTCTTGAGGTCCTTAGCCAGCTCCTTTTTCTTTCCACCCTTCAGAGTTTTCCTGTGTTTACTTTATTATGCCCACATTTTTTTGTTGTTGTTGTAAGAGACAGGACTAGCTAGGAATGTGGCTACTTTTTCTTGAATGGAGCCAGAAGTCTGATAGTTGGGTTTATCAGATAAACTGTGTAACTTTTGAGACTGAAAGAGTGTGATGTCTGGATGCCTGAGCAATAAGTACAAAACAGAAGACATGGTCACTACATCTATAGTCCTTGTTCCAGGCTAGTCTTAAATAGGATTCACTTTGTCACATTCACTCAAGTTGCAAACATATTTTCAGCATACAACACTACCAGATGGTGTGGAGGGTCTTGATTTCTTGTCTTGCCTATTCCCTTTGGGAATTCCACTCAGCACTTGTCCTTGTCCTCTCTAGTTTCAAAAAGGTCAGGGGTGATAACACTGGCTGTAAGGAGGGTGGCTGCCCCCAGCCTAAGATTTTTCTCCTCATGTTTGAGGGGTGTTTAGTTGACCTCCTGGGGATATCATTAGCTCCTGATAGGAGCTTGTACATCAGTGTCTCCAAGATTCTCTGCCCTTGGTGCTCACTATTCGAGGTAGAGAGGCTTCTGGCTACAGGTATCTTGTTTTTCCAGGGCTCAGAAATACCTCTTAAAGTTTTTCTTTTGCTTACTGCAGATCCTTGATCCTTTTGTCAAGTAGTTTCCAAGTCAGATGTTCTAGGGGCTGCTCTAGGATGAATCCTGCCTATTTCTATACAAAGTTACCTACCAGACCCTTTAAACATGCTGGGTCCTGATTTGAGGTAAAAAAATGTTATTTGTGTTATTTCTCAAGAGTCCAATTTATAGCTAATTTTGATCTCAAAGAGGCAGCATAATGTAGTGATTCCATGGATGGACTGAAATCTGAAATGCTGGGTTTTAATCCCAGCTCTGCCTTTTACCTCTGTCAGTCTCAGATTCTTCATCTAAAAAGAAATACAGTACCTACCTAACTGAGCTGTTGAAAAAACTTACCTATGTGTTTCCATAATGCTTAGAATAGAGCCTAGTGTGAAGTAAGTGATGCTTCTGAGTTAGCTTTTATTCTTTGCTCATTTGAATGAAAAGACATATAACATGAGATTATTCACTTGTCAAGTTCAGAAGAGTATTTTTTGTCTGGGGAAAAAAGAAAGCAATGGTATGTGAAAGCTTAAGTGGCTTCTGTTCAAAGAGACTGAGAGAAGCTTCTTCAAACATGATTTCAAAGAAAATTTTAGACTGAGCATTAAGTGAAGGATCCAAAAGACATTACCAGGCCAGGAGAGGGAGAAGCCCACACCTGTCTCTTCCAGGCACACACTCTCCACCAGCACCAGTCAGCCATGCAATAATCCTCTTCTGGAGAAGAGCAGCATTGGCCAGGCCTTCATGCAGAAGGGCAGAGCAAACCCTTCTTGCTTCATGGAGAAGGGCAGACCCATGATCCTCAAAGGTTTCTTCTTCAGCCACATAGTCCCAAGTCCAGCCCCACCTGCACCAGCAACTCTCTGATGGTCTTGGTGCAGTCCAGCCAGGATTCAGGGCTGGGCCTGAAGTGGTTACTGGGAGGGACCCCAGCCTAGGCTCCCAGCTTGGCCCTGTGCATATGTAGGCTGCAGGGGGCATGGAGACCCTGATGAAACCAATTCCTCAGAAGCTGTTTCCAAGGGAATCTCCATCCACATGGAGTAACACCAAGTGACCAGCAAGAACAGAATTTTTCCTGGGGGGTTTGGCCAGCCTCCACTTTTGGCAGCATGCAGGGCCAGCAAGGGGTCATGAAGGAGTTCATTAAATTTATGTGCAGTAATGCATGCTTGTTGTGTGTGAGCAGGAAGCAAGACAAATGGAAGAGGAAATACCAAGGAGAAATGTTCAGGTTCTTCAGGAGGCCCAGCTGCACTCAAAATGGAACTCAAAATGGAGGGTGAAAATCATGAGCTTCCTGGTGTCCCAAGAGATGATATGGGAAATCTGTGAAGTGCTTGATGCACTTGGCTGTGAGTGGGACCTGGCCAAGTATTGCAGGCTCCTGTGCATATGGCATCCTTGGGTCTGCATAGAGTGCAAGTTAAAAGGATATCTGGGACATCCAGGGCCTTTAAAACTATTGCTACTGAACTAAGAAAAGAATTTCAGCTTTAAAGTGCTCCTATGACCTGACTGGGAGACTAGAGGTGGGTCCCTCAGGCCCTCACTGCCAGGTGGCCAATCTGCACACAACCTGTGTGGAACTCCAGAGAGGACATGGCTGTGTTTCCCCTGGGGCCCTGTTCCCTTCCTTTGCCATTCTCCAAGACTGCTGGAGAGTGCCCGTGGCTATCATTTTGACTCACTCATGTCTTGTGGGAGCCTGTTAAAGCAGAAGATCCTTTGTGACTTTGATGGTAATGGTTTTGCAGGATATGAAGGTGTTGGCATCCTCCTCAGTGGATACCCACTGAGAACCTGGTATGGCATCTGCATATCTCCACCCTTCCCTGAACAATATCCTGCAGCCTGGAGTGACACATGTCACAGCAGCATGTATGGGTTGTTCAGATCCCACTCATGGCTGCTGGCATTCAGCACCTCCTGATCTCCCATACCATCTGTTTGGGCTCTGTGGAGCTCATGATTTTCATCTTCCATCAAAAGATTAGTGAGTGTGCCTTGGCTTTCTAAGGATTAAGTATCTCACTTAGATATTTGCTTTCAGATTCATTGAGGTTCCTTCTGGCAAACTTGACATACATATATATGCCTAAGACCTTGAAGAAATTCCCATTGGCTCCCTGTTGGTCCTGGCTGTATCTAGAGCAAGAAGCTGGGGTCCCATGACAGGGAAAATGTTCCTGGTCTCCTACCTGTGGGAGATGCCTTATATGGACAGAGCTCTCTTTGAATTCAGGCAGGAAAATGGTTCTTTTTTGAGTTCCATCCCTGCTGCTGATACTGGGGGTAGAGGGGAAGCCACAGGGCCTTGCTGCAGAAATAGCTAGTCCACAGACTCTCCCATTGAGTCTCTGTGGAGCCCAGTCCAGAGAGCCTGATGGGCTGCTGTGAGCTGTGCGGTGAGTTGTCTTTGATTCCTGGTGCTGGTGAGTGTGTGTGTTGCAAAATGGATGGATCAATGTGATATAGGTTCTTGCCTGAAGGCTAAGAGTCTTGTAATTCAAACTTTCTCATAGAGAGTTCTCCAATCTTCACTGGCAGCCCTCTCTATTTTCCTGGGTAGGAAATAATTCAATTCCCCTCTGCATCATGAACGATCAGTCCCAGTTAGTAGAGAGGGAGATTGAGAGGGTCAGCTCTCTTTAGTCCCTGATCTCTTTTCTCTTGAGCTGGATCCCAAGACACACAGCTTCCACACAGCTAGGAAAGTCTCCTGGGACACAGCAATCCAAATTTGTGGGTCAAAAGCTGAGTCAGCCTTATGCTCTGTCCCTCTCTCTTCCCTTTCCCTGGGAGGTGGATCCCTGGGGCATCCTTTGTAGTCAAGGGATCTGAGTACTGAGAATTCAAAAGTATCTTTAGTGTGCCACAGGCTGACAGTAGTAACAGCCACCACTTTTAACACACAGTTTTGCCTTAATGATTCTTTTTTGTCCCTCTCTCTTCTGGATAGTGTCCAAATTTCCACAAGAGTCCTAAAACCAAGAAAAAAATTTCCAGGCTGTTTCTGCCTGTCCTCAAACTATTTTTTTTCTGGGAGAGAAGAGAGTCCTATGTCTTTATAGTCTGCTATCTTCCCTGAAGACCTCCTGTAACTTTTCTTTTGGAAAATGTCTATTGAAGGCTTTTGCACATTGTTAAATTTGGTCGTTTGTCTTCATATTATTGAATTGTAAGGTCTCTTTATATATGATGGGTATGACACCCTTATCAGATATGTGGTATTGAAATATTTTCTTCCATTATGTGGGCAGCATTTCACCTTCTTGAAGCACAGACATTGAATTTTGAGGAGGTCCCATTCATCTGTTTATTCTTTAATTGCTTATGCTTTGTGTGTAAGGTCTAAGAAACAATCTCCTACAACAAGGTCTTGAAGATACTTTCCTACATTTTCTTCTAGGAGTTTTATGATCCTGGCTTTTATATTTAGGTCTTTGATCCTTTTTGAGTTTATTTTTATATTAAGTGTGAAATAGGGGTCCTCTGTCATTCTTTTGTATATGGATATCCAGTTCTCCTATCACCATTTATTGAAGACTGCTCTGTCCCAGATGGGAGAACTTGGTAGCCTTGTCAAAAATCAATTGACCATAGAGATAAGGGTGTATTTCTGAACTCTCAATTTGATTCCATTGATCTATACATCTTTTATTCTTTTACAAGTGGATATCCAATTTCCCCAGCACCATTTGTAAAAGAGACCTTCCTTTCTCAGTTAATGTACTTGGCATCCTTGTCAAAAAGTAGTTGGGCATAGATATGTGACCAACATATCTGAACTCAATTCTGTTTTATTGGTGTATATGTTTATCTTTATGCCAGTATTGCACTGGTTTGATTGCTCTGGCTTTGAAGTTTTGAAATCAGGAAGTGTGATACCTTCGACTTTGCTTTTCTTTTGTAATATTGATTTTACTACTAGGGTTTGTTGCAATTCCATATGAATGTAAGGGTCAGCTTTTCATTTCTTCAAAAAACTCTGCTGAAATTTTCACAGGTATTGCATTGATTGCTGTGTGTAGTATTATCTTAATATTAAATGCTCCTATCAATGAATAAGCAATATCTTGTCATTTACTAGGGCTCTCTTTAATTTCTTTGAGCAGGGATTTATAGTTTACAGTGTACAAATCCTTACCTCCTTGAGTAAATTTATTCTTAGCTATATTTCCTTCTATGAGCTCTTGTGGAATTAAAAAAAAAATCCTTTATGGTCTTTTCATTGCTGGAGTATAAAGTCACTGCCTATTTTTTTATATTTATCTTGTAGCCTACAACTTTGCTGAATTTGTTAACTAGTTCTAATAGTTTTCCTGGTTTTTTTTTTTTTTTTTTTTTTTGAATTTTCTCTAGCAAGGATCATGTCACCTGTGTGTTGTTTACTTCTTCACAGAAGCATTGCTCTTTATGAAAACCTGTGGCCCTAAAAGCAAATTGTAAACTTACAATTTTTTTAAATATCCCAAACAAGCAATTTTTAGCCAATTAGAGATTACCTGGCTTGCATACATGGTAAAACTGCACTCAACATCCCCTGGCCATTGATAAGACACAGTTCTGCATTTGTAAATCCCCAAGCTGGCATCTTATATCTTTCTGGCCCAGAGGCTCCCCAATGTGCTGAGTCTGTGACATTGCCTAGATATCTTTCACAGGAGTTTGGGAGTTTCTCTTTTTGACCTAATTTCCTTCTTTGGGCTCCCTCCTACCCCTAACTTTTGAATCTCTCCTCCTGCTGTGAGGCTCCACCCCTCACACTGCAAACCTGTCAAAAGAATTTTACCAACATTTGTATTTTGCTCCCATCTAGTGGCAAAATATTTTCCTTTATCAACTCCTAAATTCTTGCCTTTGAACTCCTTACATCAAGCTCCTGTACAATTCAGGACCTGGTGCCTCAGGTGGGTTCTTTTATGCAAGTGAGATCCACACTCCGCCCTTTCCATAAGTTTCTCTTTTGTTGTAAATAGCAGAATGAGTTTCTTTGGCTTATACCAAAAATAGCAACACAGCCCATACATTAAATGAAGACTATCAATGTTTACAAATTAAATTTCAGATGCTCTTTCATAGTTTTTAACAAAAATTTCACAACAATGTTACATGGTTGTGGTGGGGTGATATATGGAAACCTCAAATGATGATAGGCATGTTTATTTTGTTAGTTCACATTTTCTATACACATAATTTATATATATGAATGAAAGATATACTTCAATTAAAAATTTTAAATGGAAAAAAGAATTAAATTTCAGTAAAATATTCTGAAACCTCCTGTAAATGGAGGATGGTTGGCTAATGGAAAAAAGTCCTTCAAACTTCTGTAACAGGCATGAGGTGCTAAATGGAATCTTTTAACAGAGACAAATTTTGCAAAGAGGAGTGTCCCCAAGCTCTATCCTCCACAAGCAAGTGACTGATCCCTGAGTTCTTTAGACCTATTCCTCAACAACCTGCATTTCTTTAGTGAAAACATGTAGAATTTACCAGGAAGGATGGAGGAGGAAAACCAGTGATGTCCCATCATTTATCTCATCTAGGATGGACCCACCAGAGCAGGAAAATCCAAAGAGTAGAGGATGCTCTTTGGTTGTTTTTGAGCCAGAGCGTGTCTGAAAAGCATACTCAAGTTTTCATTCACGACCCCCAAGCCTTCTGCTTGGGCATGAGTGAAGGTGTCTTAGAAGAGGCCTTGAGTCAGAGAGACAGGCATGAAGAGAAAGAAGAAGAGAGTAAAAGAAAAACCTTAGCAGGAGGCGGCAAGATGGCGTTGGTGTAGGAGGGCGCACACTGCAAGCTCCCAGAGCAAGGCGGATTGGGGACGGGGTCCTGCCCGGGGGTCTGTGCTGTGCACGCGTAGAGTGAGAAGCTTGGGACATCTATCTGCGCGGATCGGCGGCGCGGACCGAACGGTGGAGATTCGTGAGTTTTGAGGCTGCCGGTGGAGGCTGGCACAGGCGGCTGAGCCCCGGGGTTACGGAAATAAAAAATAAAACGGCCATTTGGAGCCGCGGGCGGGGCGAAAAAATTTTATTTTCTGGGGAGCTGGCTGCCTGGCGCCCCTTGGACCTTGTGTGAACAGAGCAAACAAGCTAGTCAGCACCCGGTGAACCGGAGGGGGGATTTTGGTCGGGGAACGCAGCTGATTTCCCTAGCCACCCAGGGATAAGACCCGGGCCGCTGCGGAGCCAGGAGGAAGGGACACTTCCCAAAGAAGGGAGGGTTCGGTTGGAAGACAGGGAAGGGTATTTTATATTTGTAGACATCGATCTGGCTGCCTGCACCGCCCCATAGCTTTGGGGAGCAGATAAGCCGACCTGAAGCAGCACCAGGCTGAGAGCAGACGCGAATCTGCACTCAAACTGATTTACTGAGCAGCCCGGTGACACTGGAGCTCGGCGCCAGAAGGGGCAGAATCCGCCCTCTTTAGCACTCTTCACTGACTAACATCAGAGTTTCAGCTAACCTGGGGAGTCCGGAAAGTGGAACGTGCTTGATTAATTTCCACGGGCCCAGCTAGGGTCCCTTCCGTAAGGGGGCTGGTCTAGAAGAGGAATTATTTTGGGTCCTGCATTTGGCTAAAAAAAAGTGAGGTCACCTCAACAATTGAAAAATAAATTCTTTTTAATTTAGTTTAATAGCTAAAAGCTGCTTCAGGACCTGCATATAGAACCCTGTGGGGAAATTCATTGATAAACACAAGTAGGCAGGAAGGATCCACGTGGACCCTAGGGGAATCATTGACCCCCCTTAGCTCTGTTTGACTGCTTGCCTGTGTGGATCATTGGTTTCTCTCTGTTACTTTCTGGTCTATTGCTATTATTCCCATTTTCCTCCCCCCTTCCTTTTTCCTTGTATTTTTTTTTTAAATAGGTGCTGCCAGCTGGTCGCTTATTTGCTGGGCTTCTTATTCAGTAATTTCCCACTCGCTGTATATATTGATTCTGTATTA
>JAKSZT010054483.1:635260-660143 GCA_026826555.1 Tolypeutes matacus | reverse complement strand
CAGTGGCCACTTGACAGTTTTTGGGTAGGGAGGGGATGAGCAGTTGAGATACAGGGGCTTCTTTGGGAGTTGGAGGTTGTCCTGAGTACTGTTGTGGCGATGGATGTGGGCCATTTTGGATCAGCACACACCGCTCAGGGCTGAGTGCGGGAGAGTGTGGTCTGCGGTGTGGACTGTGGTCTGTGGTTGGTGGCGGGGCTCCAGGATGTGTGGGTTCATTGAGGTTGGTGGGCCACACCGTGGGAGATGTTTGTGTGGGATGTGGTGGGAGGTGTGGGAGGTGGGCAACATGGGAATCCCAGTGGGTTCCGTGTAGTGTTTTGGGTAATCTAAGCACCTCTTAAAATATATGCATATATATATATATAAAAATTACATTTTTGTAAGCAAATACACATATATGCATATATATTTATATAGCATTTTACAAATGTTTGTATGTATTGTGAGAATTTTGATTTTTACCCATAATAAAAAAAAAAAAAAAAAAAAAGAAAAACCTTAAAGAGAGATGGACAGAAAGAGATGGAGAGATAAATACTCAAGGTATATATAATGATCTGGAGTTAAAACTTGGGATCCACAGAGACACACACACAATAAATCCAACAGGGAAAGAGAATCCTTGATTTCAAATATATTAGTTATTCCACATTGCTGTTTGAATGAAATCCTCAGTCCTCACCATAACCTCTAGCTACCCTTGGACCTGCAACTGACCTCTCTGGTCATAGGTTAAGAACATGCTCTCAGCTTCAATGACTTTCTCTTGGTTCTTAGCCAGTGGGGAGCTCTTCTTGTCTTCAGAGTATTTGAACATATACTTTCCTCTGCTCAGAACACTCTACTCCTCCCTTAGTGTTGCCAGATTTTCTCTAGGCTCTTGGCTAAGCTACAAATAATGAATTTCAAGAACAAGCCAGGTTGGGCCAGTAATTTATTAAGGAATAGTGGGAAGAGAAATGGGAGAAAATAACAGATCATGGGTCCCAGGTAGAGGGGAAGGGGCTGAAGAGTGACAAAGAGGGCTGATTTACAGACTACAATTCCCTATTATAGATTATAAATCCCCAGGTTTACTTGCATATTGATCCGGGGGGGGGGGGCAAAGAAGGCCAGAACCATAGGCAGAAGGCAAGAGCTGGGGCTAAAAGGCAAGAAAGGGCCAGTTTGGCCTTTGCACTTGCTTTATGAACCATTAATTATTCTGGCCCTTTGCTAATGACAGTGAAGGAGTCCCAGCTGTTTGTGGTTTTGATTGATTACTGACCAATCAATCCTCCAGGGGTGCCCAAAGATAAGTTTCCTGGAGAATATCTGGGGCTGCTCCTGGTTTCTGGAGGAAATCTCATTCTGAATGGGGAGGTTCTCACAGGTTCTTCCAGCAGCCATTTTTGGGGGTACTGAAGTTCACATGGGCTTTCCTGCCAGGTCCCAGATCCAGCTATTGATTTCCTATTTTATTAGCCTGCCTTATCTCCCCTCTCAGAGTTTATACATTTATTCTTAAAGGGGTGCTGAAGGACAATGATCATTCTTCTGTAATTACTTCCTGCTGGTTAGGGGCAGTAGGGCCTACCTGACAAGGTGTAAAACCCTCCTGCTTTTCTATCACAGTTGGAGGAAGATGGGTCTGGCATCCTGGGTGAAGCTGGCTGAAGTCCCCATATGGTTAACAAGATGTTGATTCTGGAAAAATAAACTTGGTTAGAATTTTAAGGAGATATAGTCCCACTAAGAGGACACTGGACCTCAAAAGTAAAAGGCCAGGTGCCTGCAAAGGCTACATCTTCCCAAAGTTTGTGGGAAATGGTACTCTCTTCAGTTATTTTATGCTGTTGGTTAACTCTAGGGAGAGATTGCAATAGATAATGGGGTTTGGTATAGATTGCCAATCCCATTTTTCCTATGGTGGAGGAGAGGAATGAGAAGAGGCATTCCTTTTTTAGTTATAGGGAGAAGCTACAGGAAATGAAAAGACACAAGGTTTCTTAAGGGATGTCTGGTTTGACCTCCCCCTTGCAGTAGGTGTTTGGATTAGAGTTAGAGGGAACAGCTGGCTTTGACCCAGACACTACTTAGGTTTTTCTCTTGAAGAGGTATTTTAGGCCACCCAAAGACAGGCACCCATATGCCCTATCAGGTATTTCTGGTGAGCTGGCACTTCCTTGGGCAGCTGGCTTCACTTGGGATAAGTACACCAAGCTGGGAATTCTTTTACCTTTAACAGCTGTAGGAGTGATCAGAACTACAGAGTAAAGTTCCTTCCATTTTGGCTCTAATTGAGAGTGAGGCTTGTTTTCCTGTGAAGTTTTTATCAGAACCTGGTTTCCAGGTCCTGGGTGAGGAAAGGTTGTCTATGGACCATCTCAAAGGGTCTAAGCTGAAGTTGGGTCCTTGCCACCTCATTTGCTGTTTCCCTTCTGGTGGGAAAATGCTTAGTCCTGGTAGGATGGCATGTGGGTCTGCCAATCCTCCCCAAAGTATGAGTGGGACAGGTTTTGGAATAAGGGCTAGGAGGAAGACCTGTGTTAAGTATGATCAGTACTTAGAAAATGAAGTTTACCAGGAGTTTTAACATGGTCAATATCCTTCTGCATCTGGATATCACCATACTCATCACACATATATCTAGAATATAGGTATGGTACTCAGTACTAATTAATGTACTACCCAATGCATAAGTTTCTCTTTGAGCTGTGATTAATATATTTAAGCTCCAGGTTTGCAATACCATACATGTTATCTCTCTATAGGGCAGCCATAATGCCAACTGTTTCTAAGTTCTACTCACAGTACTTTGGTAATCATTGCTTCACTTGGTATGTCCTTCACACAGGTTGCATGCTGCAGCACCATTGACCCTAAAGAGAAGCTAGAAAGGTAGGCTCCAGGATTCCACTGGCCTGGTGCATAGCACCTTTTGGCATTATGAAGCAGTGCCAGTCTGGAGGTGATATCCATTGTACATTTGGCTATATTGAATCATTATTGGATGCTGCAGGAGTTTGAAACTGCCATCCACTTCAGGAGCACAACCCCAGATATAGAAAATAACTTTATTGTTTTAGGGGTCAGTGACTAACCTAGCCAATAACTCAAATGGAGAGGCAACCTGCAGTGTATTGATGGCCTGGTTTAATGCAGAAGAGTTTGACAATGCTGCATCTATCTCTTTCAATCTTTACATGTGTTCTAAACACTTCTAATGCAATGTGCACCATATTAAATGAACTTATCATTTTAGTACTTTGCTTTTTACTTCTACACCTTTACCATGAAGACATTAACAGGTATTTTGCTTTAGCAGTACAGGAAAAACTATTTGTCCATTATTTTATGAAAACTGGATTCCCAATGGAATCAAGATAATCTTTTGTTACCCCCACTTGAATACACAGATTGAGATGGCCTCCAACACATTTCCCTGCAAGGAAATTACTTTTTGCCATTAATATCAATTTAGGTTCCTAATTAGTAATGGCCTCCTGGAATTAGCCATTTAAATGCTTCAGTTTAGAAGATACTTTTTACAAACTCCTTATAATTGACCACAACCACAGAGACTGGTTAATTTACCTTAGATTACAACTAGCAACCAATGGAATTTACTTTTTGCATTTAAAAGAGGGCAGGTCTATATTTCTTTAACTTAATTTCATTAGATAAGAACATAACATTCATCACCATAAAGATTTAATACATATACTGTTCACTTATATACTAGGTATTTCATATAACTGGGGAGATAACACCCAATCTAAATAAAATTGAAACTCTTAATAGTTTATGCAATGAAGATTCTTTTTCCTTCCTTTACAAGAGGCTAAAACTTCCTCTTTAATAAAATTATAAACTGTGAATAATCTTAAAAGCACACTGACTGCTAGGTTCCAGAAAACTGTTTATTTTTAAAGATCTTTCCAAAGCTTTCATGGACTTTTTTTTTTACTTTTGATATTTGGTAATAGGATTACTAACCACCCTTATTTTAAGGCTGATTACTAACCACCCTTATTTTAAGGCTGTGAAAAGGTTTAAACTGAGGGATTATGGGACGAACTATGATTTTTAATTCCCTAGCTTAGAAGATAGTTTCAATCTGTCACACTTCATCTTTCAGCACAGCTCTTGCAAAGAGAAGGCCTTGGGGGTATGTCAGGTTAAAGAGCTTAGGAAAAAGTTTTCCTTTCCCAGATTTCTATATTTAGATTTCTATATTACCATTCCATGCTGGTAAGCCTAATTTAGTCTCCAGGAATATTTACTCACATGTATAAGTGCATATTTGATTTTTCAATTTGAATAGAGCTCATTTAAGAATTTTTATTTATTAATTTGATATTATCACCCCAATGTATGAAGTTGTATATTGAACAAATAGGTAGACATGAATAGACTTTGACTCAGAAACACAGAACATGTTACAATTTTCATTCTCTTGCAAAATAAGTTTAACTGTAAGATAACACTTAAAAGATTTATTTGAAGGCTCCTTTTAATTACTCTAATTTTTACTGTGATCATACAGTTTTGCACAAGAATTTCATTCCTTAATTATTGGCTTATAATCAAAATATCCCCAATGCTTTACAATTTTCCTTTACCTCAGAACTTTGATTATTTCTCACTTTGACTTTAAGCAGACCTTGGATAAGCAAGACTAATTTATGTATATTCACTGAGGCTATCAAAGCCTCAGGGAAACTGGTTTCTGTCATTAATTGCTGCTTTTAGGAACCCCTGAAAGTCAAGGCAGGAGGCATCCCTCATTTCCCAGTCCTCAGAGATAGCAGGACTCCAGCACCCACTGGACTGGAAGAGTGGACGTTCAACCCCAAGGGTCAAGAATTCCACCAGGCAGTAATTTAGTCCACACTTGGAACCATGAGAGAAAGCAGAGTCACTAATACCAGTAGGACAGAAGAAAAGGATGTCTCAAATTTGCTTTCCCCTGAGCCATAGGGGCAAAAGCTGTTATGAAACAATCATAAGCAAAGGCAAGGGGTGAGGCTAGGCTTGAAGTGTCCATCAACAAATGTAAGCTCATTTTAAGATTTACACTTACAATAGTAGCTTTAGGCTAAATCTACTCATTTATGATTTCAGTTATAATCTTTCTGCTGTTTTAAAATATAACTTTAAATTACAGTTTCTAGTAAGATTTTACTTTAAGGTAAATTGGGTACCTTTATTAACTAAGCCACAAAAAATTTATTAGTAACAACTTTGCCTAGTTTTATGATTTTCAAGCAGTTGAACCAATTTCATTTGTGATTTATACATTAAACCCACTTGCAAGACATTATTCACATTTGAAGACTCATTTTTTAGGCTACCTTTCCCCATTATCCAATTTGTAACAGGTGAACCCCAAATCTGATTTCCTAGGCACAAGCAAAGTGACAAAGTTAAACACAGATTTTAAAGTTGAACACAAAGTTAAGCACAGATTAAAAGGAGAGAATTTTATACACTTAGCATTACTAGGAACTTTTATTTTAATTGATGGCACATTAGGTTTCTTATTTTCCAGGAGAGGGTAGTAACCAGTCTGGATCTTGTTCCCTATTAACACCCTTTAATAGGTGCAACTGACTTTAAAACTAAGAAGACTGTTATAAAAGGGAGTTAATGGAAGTTTGAGGTGTATTTCCTCATTTCTTTAATGAGACATGACATGAGGTTTCTGAGCCTCCAATCTATCTGTACTCCTCTTTTACACTGGTTTGACTGGAATTTGGGGTCCCATTCAGAGGTTGCTCTCAGCTATACTGTGGCCACATAGACCAGCAATAGGAAAAATTTCCTGATCTCTGAGAAAACACTGCTATGGGGATTCTACTGGTAGACTAGAAACCATGCTCATTATTTTAGGAAGAATGAAGAAGCATTTTTTAGTTGACTGATCTGGTGTCCCAGAGTCCAGGTCTGACTAAAACATTCACCATTCCAAATAATTTGGAGCTGATGCTTTGGTTTCAGTGTCCTGAGAATTTAATTCAGAGCCCTACTGACATTCATCCCTCTGGCTGACCTAAGTCTTGGGAGATTCCTGAAAATCTTGAAGCTAAAGCTAAAGCACCCAAGATGGATTGGTGGGAGACATTGGGAGTGGATACCCAAACTGAAGCACTGGAGTTAAGTCTCAGATGTTTGACTGCCCTCTGAACAGAAGGACCCAAGGCACATCTTGTGGGATGTTCAGAGTTTACTGCTCTGCTCTATGAACAGAAGGGCCCAAGTAACATCTTGGGGGTTGTTCTGGACTTGGCAGACAGACTGAATAGATTGAATGGAAGCTGCCAAGCCAAATATTGTTCCTTTTTGGAGAAGGGGCAGAAAAATATTCCTATAATTACAAAGGTTTTAAAAGGCAACCCTAGCTTATGCCTGGAAGTTTCCCAGTTATACCAGCCATCAAAGGCCATTAAGAGATCAATTGTTCTACCTATTGGGCCTTGGGACCCCAAGGCAATAACTTCCTGGTGCTGTGGATAGGGCTGAAGCTCACTAGCAAATGCATTCTCAGTTTTACAGTTTCTAAGACATTCTAAAGTATTTTAACACACACCCTTGATGAGAAATTCAGTAGTAGGAAGTGGGAAGATTAAATATGGGTCAGGGTAAATTATGAAGGCAGCCCTGGCCCATGAACCCCCTGGGAAAGGGAACTCCCACAGCATCCAGCTTGGTCCTGCCTGCCACCACCTTCCCACCCAGTCCTAGACTATGTAGCTGGGTGTGGTTGATAGGAAGGCAGGCCTGTAAAGTCATAGGCCCATGGGAGGTGCAAGCTCTTGGCTCTCCATCATTGCCAGTCCTGCTGAGGGGAGAGGGCAGGAGAAGACAATGGCAGCCAGTCACTGCTAAAAAGGCTAGAAAATGTGGCTTCACTGCACCTGGAGCTTGGCCTGGGAACTACTGTCTTGGCAAGGCCCTGCTTTGGGACCCTGCCCTGTGCCATTGCCCTTCCAGCTGTGGTCAGATCTAATAAGCCTTGGCATGTGGCATGGACACAGAGAGGTCCCATGCCCTGGCTTCCTCCCTCCCAGGATTACATCCTGTGGGGGCTCATAGGCAAAGCATTTAAAAATGGATAGCCAAAGAAGGCATTAAACAGGATGTAATTCATAGTTTCACTCAACAATAACTCCTGGATGTCAGTGTCAGATATGTTGCTGGATTTTTAACTAGGTTCTTGGCTAAGTTACAAGAAATGAATTTTAAGACAAAACTGGTTAGTTAAACCAGTAGTTTATTGAGGAATTGTGAGGAGAGAAATGGGAGAAAATAACAGATCATGGGTCCCAGGTAAAGAGGGATTATAACTCCTAGGTTTACTTGCATATAGATCTGGGGGTGGGGCAAAGAAGGCCGGAATAGGTGGCAGAAAGAAAGAAATGTGGTCAAAAAGCAAGAGAGGCCCGGTTCGGCTTTTATACTTGCTTTTTGAACCATTAATTATTCCAACTCTTTGCTAATGACAGGGGAGGAGTCCCAGCTGTTTGCTCTTTGATTGATTGCCCGACCAATCAATCACCTGGTAAGGCCCAATGATAAGGCCCCTGAAGAATATCTGGGGCTTCTCCTGGTGTCCAGAGCAAATCTCATTCTGAATAAATATATTTTCATTATTATTTATTATCCCAAATTTTTTATTTTTAAAAGTTTTTTTTTTAATTTTATTTCTTGTTTTAAAAACTATCATTATTATTTCATTTTCTTATTAATTGTATTTGACTATTTTATTGGCTTCATTTTTGAAGAAGCTTTGGATCTCAGAAGGGTTACAACTGTGGCAGGGGAGGATCATTGGTGTGGGATATCAGTGATGGGGGATATATGGGAAGAAGTTCACCTGGGTATACATATAAGGCATATAAATGTGTTCAGATCATGGGGCATTGTCACAGTGGGTGGAGATTCACACAATAACCCAAAGAATATCAAATTCCCATCCTGGGGAGCTCTGACACATTCTCTAATGGAACAGCAAGAAATCCCCCAAGTACAGGGGTGATGACTAGTGAAGGAGGATGGTCCATTGATGGGCCCTTGATATTGATGACCATACTTATGAGTCTGTGCTCTTGAAATTGAAACTTAGCCTAGTGTGGTAGGGTGCCTAAGAGTAACCTACTGGGAACCTCCATCTTGCGCAAATGTGGCCTCTCTCTAAGCCAAACTCAGCATATAAATGCAATAACTTCCCCTCAGCATGGGACTTGATTCCTGAGAATGAGCCTCCCTGGCACTGAGGAATTGCTACCAAGTACCAAAAAGCAATGCAACTGGAAAAAAAAGACCTTAACCAAAAGGGGCTCCTGAGGGCTATGGAGACACCCAGACACTCTAGTCAGGGCAGGTAGCTCAGGAGTTTGGTTCCTTACCAGTGGTCCCTACTTTGGAATTTATGCTCCCCAGTGTGACAGAGTTGGACTCAGCTGTGGTTTCCCTCATCTCTTCTGGCCTTCTTTTTGAACCTATAATTAGTACTAGAGTTGGTAGATGTACATCCAAGAGACTTAAATCTTTGGTCTGTCTGTGTGCCAGCTGGGCCCTGAATCTCAACAGAGTTGCAAAACCTACTCTCCAATTCATTGGACTCACCCAGGACAAGTAGCAAGGAGGAGACAATAGACAAACAACATACAATGGAACAAAGAGTGTCTACAACTGCAAGCAACAGAGTCACATCCATTTGCCTATGGGATCAAAGTCCTCCCTCAATTAAATGTAGAGTGGGCATCACTATCACAGAGTCCTCAGGATTGGGGAATGAAAAATGGACTAAAGTAGACTTACTAGTATTCTACTATATAGACTTATTGTGATTCTAGCAATAGAAGAAAGATCATTGATGTAGAAGAAGTGGCCACTTGAGGTTCTGGGAGTAGGGAGAGGGAAAAACATGTGTAATATGGGGGAATTTTGGGGACTTGGGAACTATCCTGAATGACATTACAATGACAGATATTTCCATTATGTATCCTGCCATAACTTACAGAGTTGAGTGGGAGAGGGTGTAAACTACAATGTAAACTACAATCCATGCTTAGTGACAATGCTTCAAAATGTGTTTATCAATTGCAATGAATGTACTACACTAATGAAAGATGTTGCCAAGGTGGGAAAATGCATAAGGTGTGGGGAGTGGGTCATATGAGAATCCCCTGTGTAGTCTATGTAACATTTATGTAATCTAAGTGTCTTTTAAAAAATAAAAAAAAATAATATAAAAAATAAATAAGAAGGGGGAAAATGGTCCATGTGTGTCTTCTAGGTCTTACTGATATCTGGAGTTTTCAATAGTAAACATATTAAGTATGAGTCTGTTTTCAAAACTAGGGAAAGATCAGCTTGTTCAAAGCCTGAGCAAAAGTCAGGTCTCTGAGGTAGTCCATCAGGCCCATCTTTTCTAAGATTGTCAGATGCTACAGGAAAAGCTTGAGCTAAATGGCTAAAATTGAACATGTAAGAAGTGGCTTTGAAGCAACAGTTTTCACAGTGTGGTACATCATGGGACATTGCCACATTAATTTGATCTTTAGGTACCTGCAAAGTGTAAAGGCTTTGATAATAGTAACAACAAATTTAACCAAAACAACTAGAAATGTTGTTTTGGACATGCAGAATTAATATTTCCTTACCAAATATACATACAACTCATTGGTTTAGAGAGGTCTCTGTAAAAATTTTGCCTCAAAACTATGCAAATATAGCAAAAAGTTTCATTGACAAAGCTCAGAATTCAGTATGTTTTCAAAGCTTACTACAGCTATAAGATAGTTCTAAGAGTTCAATATAGTACTTTAAAGACTCATTGTAAAAATATCAAGGAAATGCTCAGTCTCATCTAACACCAAATTTTCATTCACACCACTTGAGGTGCTAAATCGGCAGAACCAAAGTACCTTTCTTATCTCTTGTAAAGAATTTTAATACTCACCCTCCTAGTAGATCCTTGTCTCCACTAAAGAAGACCTTATTCTTTGATGAAAAACAGTAATTTTTAAAACCATTTTTCTATCCCTAAAGCAAATGTACTAAAGAGAAGGAGAACTCCATTTAAATTTTCACTTCTGTGCTTATACACACACCACGCTCTCACATTAAAAGTTCCATAGGAGATGTACTGAACTAGGGATCAAATAGTAATGTATTCCAACCAAAACCATGAATATTTTACATCAACAAGACTGTCATTGCTAAGTTCAGTAGAAGAAAACAGAAAGTGGGGGGTAGGCAGCATCTGTAACTGATATCTTAATATTCTTCCTGCATCCCCAGTGGCCAGATGATCTTCAGACTGTAAATTCTAAATGTCACTCATTGGTAGTTACTATGCAAGAGGCAAAAGTCCACAGTGGGTGTACACCAAGAGGCCAGACTCCAGTAAGTGATGAATTCCCCTATGTATTCTAAACACCCTTGAAATATTTAGCAAAAACTAATAATTTGTCAGTTTTTGACTCAAAAGAAACTTCATTTCTACTCTAAATACTTATCACATTGATACTTTGATTATTGGAATGTATTTGAACTATTAAATAACAAGTGCCTGGATGATAATTTAAAGAGAAAACATCACCCTTACCCAGCCCAGATAAGTCTTAAATATCATGGTCTGCCACCTGAAGTGGTGCTAAACTGAAATACAAGTAAGTTTAATTTTTAAGGATCTACCAAAGTTCAATTTTTATTATACATGGACTCAGGACTACTGCTGAAACTCATGTTTTACTTGATACTAATTCTGTCATTAAGAAAACTCTGCATAATGAAAATGAGTCTTATGTTGCAAAATGGAATGACCTTATTAGCTATGGAGTTTGAATAGTTATTTAGAACAAGAGGAAAATGGGCTCCACCTAAAGTTATGAAAGGAGTACTGAATGTAAAATATCTATAGGCATTTAAAGGCATTTGGTGTCAGTATCTAAAATGATTAAGATGCTTTAAAAGAAAACCTAAGAATATCAAAGATTTAAGAAATGATCTTCATAAGTAAGTTCAAAAGTCTACCGCTTCAACTATCTGCCCTACTGCTGAGGTAGGTGACCAAGATTCATCAAAACAACAATCACTTGGAAATTCCCCAAGAAATACCTGGCTTAATCAGTTGGTTTTTTAAACATATGTCCTTTTTTTTTTTTCTTTCATGTGTACTTATTAAAAGAGGATGTCCAAGCAGCTGTTTCTTTAAGCTCTGGCTGACTAGAATCTCATGTACTCTGACATCCTTGGGTCATCTGAGGAAGAAGATTGAATCTTTATGCTTTTCTCCACATTCACAGAGTGAGCATGTTGCCTTTGAGCAGCATTTTCATCTTTTCCACCTGTCTTCTGCTCTTGGCTCTAATCCTGGCTCAGGAATCTCATGCACAGAGACAGAAGCACAGACATTGTGAGTTTTCTGGCTTCCTGTAGCTGTTTTTTTCCCCAGCCATGGAAAAATGAAAGCCTGTTTTCTTTTCTTTTAAATAATGATCTTTGAGGACTTTTGACTGCTTTCCTATTTACTCTGCCAAATAAGGCACTTTGAATTCATTGAAGTTCAATACTGTTGAGTAATTTATCAGCTTCTGTTATTTCAATTTGTTGCTCAGGTTTTTCTTGTATTTTTGCTGACAATGCTGGAGAGTCTACAGTGCTGGTGTCCAGGTCCTGGTCTCCCAAGGACTCCAATGCTGACCCCAGTCTTTCCTGGCTCTCCTGTGCCACAGGCCTGGGAGAAGAGGGTGGCAGGAGTGAGGCTGGGGCAGCTGGGGGCACAGGTATACCCTGCCACCTGCCACCAATGAGCCATCCAAGATGCAGTCTGGACCCCAGTCCCCCTAGAACCAGGGCTGTGCACTGCTCCAGCAGCCCATGGACAGGTAGTAGAGCAGCAGCTCATGGTAACAGGGCATGTAACACCTCCCAGCGCAGCTTCTGGTAACACTTCATGTACTTGCTCTCCATCTTCTTGGGGGGCCATGGTCCTGCCTGCCCCATGCTGACATCCTCCACTCACCTTACCCAGCAGCTGTCACTGCCTAAATGACCCCAGACTGGAAACAGAGGCCCAGCCACCACGGTCCACCCCTCCACTATTTTATTTCAACAGTGCTTACAGTGGGTTGCACATGTAAGTAACCAGCTATTCCATGTAAAATGCTGCAACTCAGGGCTTGTTGAAGGCATTTTCTGCTGCTTTCTCTTTAGCACCTACCTCTCCATGCTCATGTAAAGTTTTGTGGGCCAGTCATAATCCTCTCAGGGTGAACATCCTCTGCTAAGGAAGGAATGTGCCAGGGGTCTGTGGATCATAAATATTTTGGGTCACAGGCCCCTTTGAAAGACTGCCATGCATACACTATCTCCCCCCAAAGAAATACAGGTGGTTCATTATTTGGGAGGGTTCATAGTCTCCTTGACTGAGATCAGTCATTGTTGGGGCATTGGACTTCAACTTAACCCACCTGATGTTACTGGAAGATTTTAAATAGAAACCCAGAACATTTCAAGGCAGTTGTGGGTGGTGAACTCTGATAGGGGTCAGTGGAGGAGATGGAGGAGAAAGTTAAATCCTAAATGAAAATCTGGTGAAAGCTGTGAACACACTCTCTGGAAAATAAGTATTGGTACATACCCAACTTTGTGTACAGTTAAGGGGATCAGGGAACACATAGGTTAAGGACCCTAGCTTTTGTATAGGATTGATGGATGTTCTTCATTATCACGTTCATCTCTATAGACTTTCACTATGTGTAGTTACATAACAAAAGCCCATCATCACTGAGACTTTACCCTAGAATTTCATATTCCAACTCTTCTCCCCTTTCACAGGTCACAGAAGATTATTCACAGAAATGAGGAAGCAGAGCATCCATGCTGCCCATGAATGAACTGAGGGCCACCATGACCCTCCAGCAGGCCTGGTGAGAGCCATTTGAAGTAAAAGGAATCTCCAAAACCTGGGGACTCAGGATTTGGGGCACACAACTGAGACAGAACAAGAGTGCCTAATGGCCCCTACCCCAAGATACTGAACCCAGGTGGGACCATCTGGCCCCTGACCCTGTTGTGATGGAGGCTTCATGAGCCAGACCTCAGCCCAGGAGCCAGCATCCTCTCAGACTGCACAATCAGGCTGACTGGGTTGGGAGCCAAGGCACAATGGTCTGGATGTCTAAGACTAGACCTAGAGATCCAGAGAAAGTGAAAGGACATTGTCCAAATTTGCCCTGACACCAGCTTGCATCATCCAGCTGCATATCAGCACATCCTGTATTTGTCTTCTTTCATAGGTGAGGGCAGTGTTGACAGGGGCCCTTAGTCACTGATACCCTACTTTGCATAAGCCAACTCATTCCTCATTGCCAGGCAACACTGATATTAGCAAAGGATTGCTGCTGGGGAAGTGAGAGAGTGAAAGGGTCTTCAGTTGTGCTGTGTACCTAATGATGTTGGGGCAGAGAAAGCAAGAGGGTGACTGCTTTCAGGGAAGTCCTACCAGGGCTGGTCAGGGAGAGTTGGAGAATTAGCCAAACCCCCATCATGAATGTGTCAAGATCTAGGTTCTTTGTCTTGGTTTGGACATAGTCCCCTTATAGAATCTTACTGATGTATGGACACTCTCTGAAGAAAAAAAAGCAGCCACAAAGTTCTCTCTTTACTCTCAGGGATACATGGAGCACATGAGGTACACCCAAGGTTTTCTGGGAATGTGGTTTTTAAACATTTCTCATTTGAATCCCCTGGGATGTTTGTCCATACCACAGATTACCAATGTCCACACCATACTTCCCAAAGCAGCTTATCAGAGGCTTGAACTCAGTCCCTATAGTTGTAAACATGCTACCTGGGTGCCTGCATGGCCAGGACAACCTGCATAAGGACATACACAAGATTGTTTCATTCTGGTCCTATCTCTCTTCTCCAGCCCTGGCAAGGCTCATAATGAGATAGACCAGGTGATATAGGATTGTGGAGTAGATGAGGAAGAAGGTGATGAATACAGTGGATAGGAGTAAAAAAGAGATGGAGATTGTAGACTATATATGATGGTTCCCTTGGCCCAAGGCTGGTGCTTCCATGACCAGGTAAAATGATATCTGGTCTAATTAGGAAGTCAGGACATGCCATGGCTCCTTAGCACCTACATAGTAGCCAAATGGTCATAGGATTATCCTCAGGGGACATCTGGTATCCCAGCAATATTTGAAACTGATTAGGGCCCCAGGTTAGATTAGATGGTGGATGCTGACCTCTAGCTCTGGGTAGATAAGGCTATTCCATGAAGGATATGTTGTGTGTTGGCATGGCCATGAAACAGATATTGTTTAACAGGCAGAACCACCACCCACCATCACTCTCTGCTTGAGACCAGCAAAATTAGAGTTGAACATAACCCAAGAGGAGGAACAGGACTTGGTTTGTGTCTCCTGACTTAGCTGGCAGGGACAGTGAGAGATGACTGTTCTATGATCATAAATGGCCACAATCTGGATTTGAATTTGAGTACCATCTATTATTTGTACCTTTGGCAAAGAACTAGCCCAGCTGGAATTGAAAGTTTAATAAGTTTTTCAAAGAGTCTGTGTTTCACTGGGGGTTTAGGAGGCAGAAGAGAGAGGCCTGCTGCCTTGGGGCACAGGGCCCTCATGATACCATCATTGGTTTGTTTATTCATTAATTCAATGAAGGTTAAGACTAATCTGATGTCCATCTCCTCCACTGAATGGCCTAAAAGCAGTAACAATTAACACAAAAGTTTGATCACAAGAGATGGCAACCCTCAAGTTCATCCTTTACTTTTCCAAATACAGGACCTCCTTAGAGGTTCATTGTGAGCTGGGGCTGAAAGCTTACCAATGTGACTGGCTACCTGGGTTTCTTTCCAAACACAGAAAAAATTCCAGTGCCTTGAAAGGAAGCCACAGCCCCAAACCCCATGGCCCTAGACATCTCCCCAGACTGCAATCCCTGATGAGTCATCTGAGGCTAATCTTTGCTCTTGGACAAAGATCCCCTCTGGAAGTTCCTATTTGTTGTGGCCTTGACCCCCCCACAGGCATCCAACCCATCCTCACTCTCTGTACCTCAGGGTGTTCCAGGGATTCCTGTTGAGCAAGAAGGGGGGCATGGTGCTCCAGGTCTGAACCAGTCATTGTGAGCTGCCTTTAGCCCTCCAGCTACTTGGGGCAGGTTAGTTCTGATGGCTGTAAAAAATCCTCTGAGGACTTGTCCAGCCATGTGCCCAGGATGGAGGAGGTGCTGCTAACAGTAGACAGGTGATCTGCACAGTAAGAGAAATGGACTGTCCTTGCACATGGCCATCTTAGCATAACCCTCCCAGGTACTAGGCCCCTGTGTCTGCACCTGCCTGTTCAGTGCATCGTATCTCCTGTCTCCAACCCCCTTGGCCTGCACTGGCAGTGGCAGGTCTGGACTCCAGTGTGGAGATAGAAAAGAGCCACAGATATAGGAGTTTCTCCATCTTTGGTCTGACAATCTCTCCTTCTTCATTAAAGTCTGTTATACTTCACAGTCTTTCTTTCCTGCTGCTTTCCACCACAACTCCATGAAGGCAAGGAAGATGGTATTTCTGATGATAGCTCAACACTAACACACACTAGGAGCTTCATAAATATCTGACCCAGCAGTGAACTGAGTCTCTCATCCTGCTTCAGCCTCTCCTGATCCCTCATGGACCCTCAACCATAGCCCATGCCCCAAGATGGTGTGTAGGATGGGATGGTGTTGGTGACAAGTTCTCTCATGGGCTGGCTCTGAGCCCTCAGGCTCCCCTCTGTATCCAGTGGCCCTTACTGTCCCTCCTGTAAGGAGAAGCCCTTCAGCCCTGTCCTCCAGTTGAGATAAACTGACTTCATGTTGAGGTAAACAAAACAACAATAACAAAAAAGAGACTAGGAGCTGTGAAATCCAAACTTGCTAAAATTAAGAAAAGGAAGCATGGCTAAACTGAAACATTTTTTAAATATAATAAACTTTATTTATTTATTTTTTTCACTGGCTCCACCTCATTGTTATAATTTCTTCCATTGCTAGAATCACCATATGTGTACAACAGAATACCATCAAGTCCACTCTAGCCCATAGTTCTTCCCCCAATCCTGAGGTGACTGGGATGGTGATGTCCACTCCACCTCCAAGTGAGAGAGGGCTTACATCCCATGGATATGGTGGGTGGGATGATCCTTCCTGCAGATGCAGGCCCTCTCCATTCCCTGGGATGGCCGTTGCCCATCGTTGTCTCCTCGCCAGGTGACTTGGATGAGTCCATTGAGCTGTAGGGTAGATTACAGAAAAATTACATCAAAATTAGGCAGCATTCCCATTTACCCCCTCCCTTTCCCCTATTTTTAAAAATGTAGCAGTACAATTTATTTTGATGTATCTGTAAAATCCACTCATTAAAAATGCACATTTAAAAAAATGACTTGCTTGTGGTAAGGACTAACTTACCTACAGTAATAATCTATAAAATAAAACCATCATTGGGACATTTATCAGTACTTCACACATCTAAAAAATACTGAATGAGGCAACTATCATTTTTATAACCACTTTAAAGCCAAAAACTTAAGCACAGATCAGAATTAAGAGAAACTTCACAATGTTCACATTTGCATGCATTTTTGGCTGAACTTTCAAAGATTCCACATATAACAAAACTGCAACTTGAGTCAAAATGAATATTAAAAAAATTTAAGCCTTGTGACAAACTAACTACAGAAGCAAGGAAAACAGTGAATAGTAACAGTAGTATATTTCTAGGACAGAAAGCAATCACTTATTTCCTTTATCATAAAACAAAAGTCAGTGAGTCAACATTTTCATAACACTGACCAAGTTATTGGCTATTCAAGAATTTGCTTTTCAATTTGTGTCTTTAAAATGTATCCATCCATATATTTGGATTAAATTAAATTTATATTCCAAAAAAATGCACAGAATTCTAAACAATAACTTATCAAAGCATAATTCAAATACTATACAATAATGCTACCGTTTACATTTATATGCTTCATCTGAAAAACTTATCTTACAAACAGGAGTTTTGTGTGTTTCTGCAGAGTAAATATCTCTATGTCTACAACTTTAAATGATAATGAAAAAAGATTGAAATAATTCATGCTATGCATTTTCCTTCATCTGGCTTTGATAAAAACAAAACCATTTGGTGTTGGGGCACCATCTTCCTTCTCAGACCCAGAAGCAGACACAATAGCCATTGTTTTATTTGTTGGAGCTCTCTTCTTTTTCTCAGCAATAGCTGCACAAACAGTAACTATCTCATCACTTTCAAAGCCATAGTCAGGAATTGATTTTGGTGGGAAACCTATTACTTCTGCTGCTGATTCACTCTTTTTAATCCACTGTGTCACTTTCTGCTGTTTCTGAAGTGTTCTTATCCAAGAAAGGTCTTCTTTCCATACTACAGGTTTCATTGGATAGATGTGAAGAGCTAATTGAAAATTTCAAATTGCTTCACCCAGTTTGTTCTTCACCTCTCTGTTGTCATATTTTTCTATTGTCTGTCTTCTTATCCTTTAGTTTACTCTTCCTACTAATCTTCATTTCTAAACTCTTCTCCAAATCTTTCATTCTTGTTTTTTTCCTTTCAGGCAGCAGCACCTCCTTTAGAATGTCTTGCAAATCTGGTCTTTTGGTAACATATTCTATCAGTTTTTGTTTGTCTGTGAAAACTTTGAACTCACCCTCATTTTTAAAGGACAGCTTTGCTGGATACAGAATTCTTGCCTGTCAGTTTTTCTCTTTCAGTGCCTTAAATACATCATGCCACTTTTCTTCTCTCCTCTATGGTTTCTGATGAGAGGTCCACACTTAATCTTATCAGGTTTCCTTGCATGTGATGCTTTTTCTCTTGCTGCTTTCAGAATCCTCTCTTTATCTCTGATGTTTGTCATTCTGAATAGTAGCTGTCTCAAGTTAGGTCTATTCAGATTTATTCTGTTTGGGGTACATTGCCCTTCTTGGATATTGATATTTATGTCCTTCATAAGGGTTGGGAAGTTCTCAGTCATTATTTCCTCAAATATTCTTTCTGCCTCTTTTCCACTCTCTTCTTCTGGGACACCAATAATGCGCATGATTTTGTGTTCTGTATTGGCATTCAATTCTCTGAAACTCAGTTCCATTTTTTTCCATTCTCTTTCAGATTCTTTGAAGTTATTTAGGACAGTTGTGTGATTATCACTTATTAATTGTATTAAGTCCTGTATCTCTTTAGGATATTTGGTTTGTTCTTTTGTCTGGGCTATCTCTTCCTGTTTCTTAGAAAGGCTTATAATTTTTTGCTGATGTCAAGGCATTTAAATATGTTGGTGTATTTACTCTGATGGCTAATTTCTCTCTCTTGTCTTTTTTTATAACAGCTCTTCTTTGATATTTGGTTCAACTTATTCTCAGTCTTTAAAATTGCCTAGCTTAAGTTTTCATAATTGGCCCAGGGACTTACTAATGGGATGCAGATGTTCTCCCAGGAGTTGGATACAGAGTGTTGAGCAGTTTTTGTCCATGTGGATCCAGACCAACCAGCAGATGGCACTAGTCAACACACCTTTCCATAGAGGTGTTTCAGTCTGGGCTTTCCTGTGTTCCTGTGTTGAATCTCCAGATCAGAGATTCAAAGTAGGCTCTGCTGGCTGAATTCTCTGAAGAAAAGCACCCCAACCCCCTCTTCCTTTTCCCTTGAAACAGCTGACAGAGAGAAAGTTGTCTGTTCCCCTCTCAATTGGCTACAGTGAACCAGGGGTTTTACCCCAGCTTAATATCTTAGGGGTGGGGGAGGGGAGACTTTCCCAGCTTCCATGGGGTTTGGTGACTCATGTTTCTCTTTTCAGTTTTATCATCTTTCTGTCCATCAGCCTCCTGGAAGTTGTGCAGTACTGCTCAGGTCTGCTGAACCCCAAAGCATGTCCCCCAGACAGCTTTTGGTTCTTTCTCCATTGTTTTTGTGAGAGCAATCAGCTCTGTCAGTCCATCATCATCTAAACTGATATGTTTTAATGGCTGAAATATCACATTCACTGATTTACCCCTAGTTCTACTAGAGATGAAAATATTGTTTAAGGGGACTTTCTATTGTGAAACTGGAACAGTTCTTTTTTTTCCCTTCTTTTTTAAAGATGTCACAACAGTGTACACTTGTAATACCAAAACAATTTTTGAACAATAAGTGATTTTTGGACAGTCATTGAGCAAATTGTCAGTGTCTTAGTTTGGATTCTCTAAAATACATACCTTGAGATAATGGTTTGAATAAAAATAGTTTATGTGGGAAGTACAGGGAACACCAGCAGGGGAGGAAGGAAGTGATACAGGAAATGGAAAGCAGCCAATGGACTATGCATATCAAGTCACCTTTCATTGTGGTTGTCTGTGTGCAATCATAGTGCAAGTCTCCACAAATCACAAATCAAAAGGATTAAAATATTATATATTCAATCATACCAAACCTAACCTCACAGAGATACCACAAGGTGGTGCAAAATACATTACTCTGAGTTAAGGAACTCTAGCAAAAAGATATCCAGGGTATATATATATATGCTAAATTCTGTCAACCTTGAAGAAGTTGCTCCTAGGGACTGTTAATTAATTTTTTGTCATTTCTGGCCTGCTATGTGTGGAAAACAATACTTTTCCAGAAAGTCATCTGGCAAAGTGATCTTGGCATTTGTAAGTTGGCTGGAACACACTGAATGAAAGGTCTAGGTATATAGGAGGGCACCTACAGCAGTTGTGCAAAAGCTAGGGGAAAGGGGTGTGGATGTAGCTCAAGTGGTTGAGAAACTGCTTCCCATGTGTGAGGTCCCAGGTTTGATCACTGTTATCTCCTAAAAATAAAAAAACCAACCCCCACCGAGGAGCAAATGTAGCTCAGTGGTGACAACCTGCCTCCCATGTATGAGGTCCTGGCCTCAATCCCTGTATTTCCTTAAAAAAAAAATCTCAAGGAAAAATTATAAATCTTTATTTAGAGACATTTACAGAGACTTAAACCAATCAGAATATAGAAAATACAGTTTACTCTTAAATTAAGATGTTACTTCTTTAATTAATGTACAGATACAATGCAATAAAAATCCCAGCAGTAGTTTTTTATGAAACATGAGAAGCTGATTCTAAAATTCATATGAATGAATAAAAAGGGAAAAATGAGAACATTTTTCTGAATGCTGAAAAGAAGTACAGGAAGACTTGTCCTGGGAGGCAACAAAAGTTATTAAGAAGACACAATAATTAAGAGAGTGTGATACTGGTATAAACATGTACATAGGCCCCATAAATAGAGCAGGGAGCTATCAAATAGACCCACCATTTGTGGAAATTTGGTATAGTGAGGGTGGGAAAACAAAGGGCTGTTTGATAAAATGAACTTCAAAAAGTAAAAGTAACTGTTACTAAGGGTTAATTAGCAGTGCATTTGAAGAAAGACCTTGATCAAACAAGGGAAATATTAAATGAAATAGTTTGTATGGCTAAGAAATTTGAAATTGAGTCTGAAGTTCATCCCAAAGGTTACACTCAACCAGGTCTCATTCAGAATCCACAAAATGCCACAGTAAACAAAGCCACAAGTAAAACTGCTTCTAAGGGCTCTAGGGATGCCCTGACACCATAGGCAAGCCACTCAGTGACCTGAAATCAATAACCCCTCACCAGGCTCTATCTGAGAATATAGCGAATATACAAAAAGCTATTTCACCAATATAACATAGTTATATTTAGGTATAAATCCCCTAATCATGATTCTTATGTTTGTTTTATTTGAACCTATACTTTTCCATTTATTGTTAAGTATATTTCTCAGAGAATTAAAACCTTTGGATTATTCCTATGCTGGTGGAGCCTTGAAACCCAGGAAATATGTGGTCAACTAACTAGTCTGCAGTTCTTCAGGCCTGCCTACTGGACAACTAACAAAATGATGATGATGATTCCAATAGGAAGGCATGTCTTCAACTGCAAGCAAACAATTCTATTCCTCTGCCCCATAATATCTACATCCTTTCTCAGCCTGAAGCAGTCAGAGTGGATATAGTCCCAAATCCCACAAGATTGAGAAATGAACAAAAATAGTGGGGGAGGGTAACTGCTGACTAAATCAGATTTATTGTTATTGAAGTTATTATCTTATGTTAACTGAGTAACATAACATTGACATAAAAGTAGATTTTTAAATTAAAATTGTAAATGTCCATATGGAAAATATATTTTACATCTCTATCTCATAGCTCATGGCCTTTGTCATCCCCAAAGATATTAAGAACCTAAATTTCATGATCAATATTTTAAAATCATTGATAAAAAATATAGGTATCTTCTAGTCCTTGGGATAAAAATAGATTCCTTCAACAAGTCAAGAAATACTAACAATAAAGAAAAGATTAATAAATCTTACTATGTAAATTTAAGAACTTCTATTCCTTATAGACCCTGTAAAGAAAGTGAAAAACCATTTGTAAATCATTACATAATGCATGAAATTTATAAAAACAATAAAGTATAAATAAAAATAATAAAAACTCATAGATATTAAATTTTGCAAAATGCCCAATAAAAATAGTTTGACACCTTCAGGTATCTCACAATAAAATGAAATTTATAGTCAAGAACAAGAAGAAATGACATTAGTGATCAACAGAATGCAAATCAAGGCCATGATTAGATACTATTTTCCACCTACTCATTTTACAGTAGTTAAAATATATACCAGTGCCAAGTTTTGGATAATGTGTATCTTTAGGGATTATATATATATATATATATATTGCCAATGGGAATGTAAGTTGTTAGTCTCCAAAATTTTTGTTATTTTATAAGGTTGCATTTCAAATATCTCAAAATCCAGCCATTCCATTCTAAGGTGTACAACCAAGAGAAAATCATTCATGCAAATTCTAGGAAACAAGCAAGTGAATGTCCATATCTTTACTGTTCCCAGAACAAAAACCTAGTTGGGAGGGAGAAACCAAGGTCCTTTAATATGATAGTATATGAAATTAACTATGATATTTCACAGAATGGACTATTTCACAAGAGTAAAACTACAACAATGTTCGAAAGTATGGCTGCATCTTAGCAAAATAATATTCAGAGGACAAAATAATTCAAAGATTGCCTAGATCATGGTTATATTTTATAAAGTATAAACCTCAATATATAAAAGTATATATTGATAAAACCATATAAAAGTAAGTAATGGAAGAAGCAACTCAGAATTTAGCTTGGTTGTTTTGAATTTAAGGATTGGAAAGTTAGGATACAGAAAAATCACACATACACTGAAAAGTAGATTCAAAGATGGGCCTTATGTTTACAACAAAAGTGGATTTCTTAACAATGATTTTAAAAATTGCATTTACCCATTCAGCCATAGGCAGAGCTGTGTAATCTCATACCTCCCTAAATGATGCTGGTGTGCCTATGGAATGCAGAGCATGAGAGGCAAGCATTCTAGTGGGCATTAAATTGGCAGCTGAGTTATGAGAAGAGAGTGGAAGGGGAGACACTGAACTTTTCATGGCCAGATCCATTCTCAAATTTACAACCAGTTAATTCTCTCAATCTCTATGGAGAGATAAAAAAGGTGAGGCATGAAACTAAAAGTATTTATGGAAAATGGTACCTGAAACTAGAGGATTGGGAAAGATGATTTTCCAACATATAAAATCAATTCAATGTATTGAACTACCCTGGGAAAAGACAAATATAATGTTGATAGACTAAAAATAATTACAGCTCTAAGTTCTATGCTAGTTACCTCCTGAAAATAACATAGAACTTAGAGTTGAAATAAAAGTTGACAAAGATTTACCTTAACCAATTCTAAGATGAATCTTTTTTCTCATTTAAAATCAGTTATTTCTTACTATTCTGGTATAGTTTATTAAACAGCATTTTGCTTTTTTATGGATATATAAAATAATGACACATCTTAAAATGACTGACTCTTTAGATTGAAGGAATTATGATTTTCAATCAAAAGCAGTTCATTACAACCCAAGTAGTAGGCACCTTTTTAAAAAAGTACCCACAATAATTCTGGCAAAAACAAATTAGTTCATTTGAAAGGAAAAAAGAGAGTCATAATCCAACACAAAATATATGTTTGTGCATCATAGACACAAGGAAATTATTTCAAAGGAAAAATGTTAAATTTAGTAGAATATATTTTAACAATAATTGTAGAATACAGAAATATCTGGCCTACATATATTTTCTACTAGTGTTACTCAAAGAAGCCTGTTAGAAATGCAGACTACATTGGCCCAACCCAGGCACACTGAATCAGAATTTTTGGAGGTGGGCTGCCTGAATGTACATTGTAATGAACTCCTTAAGTGATTTCTAGTTATGCTAAGAGAAGCACTGGGAACTGCAATTTAAACTCCAGTTCTCCAACTTCATTTCTTGTAGTCAAAGGAGATATTAATGCAAGGACAGAAAGGTTTGAGATTATGACTAGGGAAGTTTCAAAGAGAGAAAAAGGTAGAATAAAGCATGTAAAAAAAAAATCAGAATGTGAATGGGGCAGAAATGAGAGAAATTAAACACAGGGATTGGCTATCTTATGCCTTTGTATTAGAAGTTGTTGATAATTAAACAATGTCAAGAATCTAGTTTGTGTTTTAGATGAAGAGCTCACTGGTGCTTCATGTTATGCCAAAGGAAGAGATTGTGAACAGAGATATAGAGGGAAGGTCAGGATGGAAGCGTGTATTTGTTACATAAATGAGCCAAAGCCCCTCTGTTACTGTCTGTTGTTCACAACAGCCTGGGGCACATTAGCCTTCAAAAAATTGTACCCCAATGCAAAACTCAAATATTTACAAGTCTAAATTGTTAAAAAAAAAAAAAAAAAAAATAGCCCAAAAAGTATTTCTTATCCATTTAGAGCGCATCTCTTTTGCATACCTTGCAAAATTGTGTCTGGTTTCTGCTAGCCATAGAAAATGTAAAATCCTGTTGCTATAAGTTCTGTGCCTAGGAAATCTCTGACCCTGAGACACCCAGCCATGCTGATTCTGAAACATCACCTTGAGTGTTGTCTCCACTCCCATTGCCCTCTTCTCCTTCTGATGGTCACTTGCAGCATCTGGAAGGTGAATGTTGGGAAGAATCACTCCTCTTTGTTCAATTTCCATGTTAGAGGTTCCCCCTTATGAGGTTTGCAATGATTAATAGGTCATAAAGCCTGCCTATGTTCTTGTGACAGCTCATCTCCCCTCAATGAACAAAAGATCCATATCACAGTG
This sequence comes from Tolypeutes matacus, assembly GCA_026826555.1. Classification (NCBI taxonomy): domain Eukaryota; kingdom Metazoa; phylum Chordata; class Mammalia; order Cingulata; family Chlamyphoridae; genus Tolypeutes; species Tolypeutes matacus. Next base: position 635,844 of record JAKSZT010054483.1, on the reverse strand, counting down.
GGGATGGAGCAAATAAAGACCTTCACCCCTTCTGGGGACCCAGACCCCACCAACCCCTCCCACATTCCAAGAATACCCCACCTCCTAGCCCACTACCCCCAAGCCATTCATGGGAAGAATGCACTTTTGCAGCCCCTTATTGGTCCCAGGCTGTACTTGGTCTCTCCCCTTCCCCATGAACTAACATTTCCCCACCTATTGATGTACCATATAAAATCATATCCACTACCTTCCACAGGTGGGATTTAGTCTCTCTTCAGACCCCCACCATGTCAGTGGGGGTGCTGAAGTCTATTCTTCAGACCCTCTCTGCTGAGAGCTTCTCAGTAAACTTCCTGCCTGCAATCATCAGTCCCTGCATCCCAGTGAGCAGCCCCTTTCCCCCCCAACATTTGGTGTTGAAAAATCCAGGTCTCGGGTTGCTGGGACTGACTGGTTGGTGAGGAATTTCTACCCTGCCACTACTGACACATCAAACACTTGACACCAAATCATAGCTGAGTGAGCCAAGGGTTCCTCTGTCAGAGGATCCTCTCTCTCTCTCTCTCTCTCTCTCTCTCTCTCTCTCTCTCTCTCTCTCTCTC
>JAKSZT010054483.1:533868-635250 GCA_026826555.1 Tolypeutes matacus | reverse complement strand
CTCTCTCTCTCTCTCTCTCTCTCTCTCTCTCTCTCTCTCTCTCTCTCCTTTTTCCATTGTCCAGGACAACCCACCAAAAAAAATCCTAGCACTAGGTCATTGACCCTCATTGACCCCAGGGGCCACAATGGGTGGGAAGTCTGGGTCCTTGTGGGTAGAGATCCCTTGGCTCTGGTGACATCTGGCTCTAAGTGTATTCTACTCTTTCCTTGGAGATTTCTGGCTGATTTGGGGATGACTGCCTCATTCAGAATCTTCCCATTTTAAGAATACTTAGTCTCACCCACACCACTAAAAATGGGAATTCAATTTTGGCTTCCCCAAAAACCACACCTCTAGGCTGTCTCCTTCACAACCTTAAAATGCTGTACCTGAAAGGAGACATCAGACCTAAAAACTCATTTTCTATTTGACCTGTGTGTGGCCACAGTATTAATTGGACAATGAAAATCAATGGCCAGAAAATGGCACTTTCAATTTTCAAATTCCCTGAGACTTAAAGAACTTTATCCAGTACAGTGGCAAGGGGCCTGAAATTCCTTACATTCAGGCCTTCTTTTACCTTGTAACTGCCCCTCCCTCTGTCATTCCTGTTCTTACCAAATTCTTCTCTTACACCAAAAACCTCCTCAAAAGCTTTCTTCTTCCTCCACTCCCTCCCCATCCTTATCTTCACCACGTTCTACCCCAACTTTCTCCCCTCCTCATACAGGTGCCTGGCTGGGGCTTGCCTCCCCTCCCCACCCCTCCCCAACTTCCACACCCAGAAAACTCTTCCTCCAACTCTGATCCCTCTGATCACACCCCTTCTCCACTGCCACATGCCTCATGAACTTGCCCACTCAAGAAGTGCCCACTGAACTTGCTCCATCCTCTTTCCATTCCCCCACACCTCTCCCTGGGCCCACTCTCTTCTCCCCACCCATCACCCACTCTCAAGCCCAATTCCCCACTGTCAAGCCTCCTTCCCCAGCTCCTGTCCTCTCTTTCCAGAAAGTAGCACAGGTAGAAAGCATTATGCATGTTCATGTCCCCTTCCTCTCTGATCTCTCCCAAATCAAACACTGTCTCAGATCCTACTCCTCTGATCCTTCTCATTTTATCAAAAGTCCCTAATAGTCTTACTTGACAAACCTACAATTGCTTGCCTCTTACAAGCAATCTTTTCACTAATTCTTAAGTCTGTCTAAGTGTACTCCAAAAAAAGCAATAATCCAAAATATATGAGTTAAATACCTGTCTATCTAAACTGCTAAATTAAAGCTTAACTGTATTTTTATAGTGCTCAAATATCCTAACTGTTGCTGATTACTAGTAAAATTGTTTCCCAGAAAAAGCTTGTATATTACCAGCAACACTGATTCCAAAAAATAAAAAAATCTTAAAAGCAGTAAAATAAAAGATATAAAATAATGAAAAGCCTAAAAATAGCCATAACAAAGAGTAAGAATTATGAGTCAAGTTAATGAGCTTTATGTTTCTGTCAGTGTGTCAAAACTCTTCTTGTGTTTGTTCAGTGTCAGTGCATATTTGGATACATTCAAATGTTAATATTAAATTAATAAATGAAAATACTTAAAAGAGCTCTATTCAAATGGCCAAAAATTAAATAAGTGCTTATATTAATAAATAAGTATGAGTGCTAATATAAACTTGCATTATGTATATTAAATCTTTAAATTGATGAAAATTGTAAGTCTTGACTAGTGAAATTATTACAAATCTCTTCATAAAAAATAGTTCTTGCCTAAATGAGTCTGTGCTCATATCCCCTCTACAGTCCCCAGACCATCTGTCCTTTCCTGGCATGTCCCAGGAGCAATGCACTTACTTCCTATCTATTTTCTACCCTTGGATTGAGTTAAAGTCCTCCTCCCTGTGAGTGTAAACTGCTGGACCCAAGGTGTGCCCTCAAGGGCTCCCTTGACATCAGTATCTTCCAGGATGTGAGAGGCCAGCTGAGAAGAGATGTTGGAGAAGGATGGAGCTCAGCTCCATCTGAATGTTTGTTACTTTGTCCTTCCCCAGGAGTGCCAAATCCTCAGGAACTTCCCTTCTCTCCACACCATCCTCTCTGCTCTTCAGAGCAACTCAATTCACTGCCTGAAGGAGTCTTGGGAGGAAGTGTTCAGGTGAGCTGGCCTCTCACAACAGTAGCCCCAGGTGGGCATTATACCTCACTGTCTGGACCCTGCTGGAAGGCAGCACTTCCTGAAGCCAAGACCCAATCTGGGGTGGGCTTTCAGTGTCCATGTGACCTGAGGGCAGCAGTTCTTCCTAAGGACAGGTGGGTCACCTTACCTGTCAGGTACAGGGCTGAGCCACATGGGAGCTTTCCAAGTGTTGCTTACAAGGCCCTACAATGTTTTGTCCAATTGAGATCAAAATTGGTAAAAATCTGCTCAGGTGCAGTGGCATGCAAGTGCATGCTCTGCCACCTGAGAGCTCACCCATCAGTACCCTTTGAACCTGGAGTGGTCAGAGTCACCTAGATTCATAACCATCCATCCAGGCAGTTAGGATACTTTGGGCCCAAAATCACACAGATTTGCTCTCTCACCCCTCAAAACCAGTCCCCAACTTTTCCATCTATTCTCCTCCACAATGGGATAGCACCTGTGAATTTCAAACTATGAAGAACACCTCACTGAGTAGGGACCTGCTGGTCCAGGTAAAGTGGAGGCAAGTGGTGTGGTCAGGGAAGATTGTGGGTCTCCTGGCCTCACAGTGATGTTTCTTTGAAAGAGTCCAGCCTGGTCATGTCTGGACCAATAGAAAGAGGGATTTGTTTGGCCATGCACAGCTGGGGAGCAGTGGGGGCAGTGGGCCCCAGTCATCAGATGTGGTGATGGCAGTTGGGCTTTTCCAGGAGGAGATGCTGAATGAGAAGATTTAGCAGGTCTCCTACACATGGGAAAAATTCTCATCCTGGGGCCTTCTTAGCAGTATGTACAGATGGGTATGAAAATTATTTGGGAAACTTGTGAATCATGGTGACTCATGTAAAATTGAAAAACAAAATATGGTGCCCAGTGTTGCTGGCAGCCTGCATCTTACCTGGCCAGACAGAGATGATACTTCATGATACTCCTTCCTGTGTGCATGAAAGAAAGTTCTCTGTAGGTGGTACTTCCTATGAGGCTGTTTGGGGTAGGAGCATCATTTGGCACAGCCTTGGGCCAAGATTGTGGGGCCAAGACTCCAGAGGTTGAGGCAGGAGGAGTTGCTCAAAGAGGCTTCCAGAGACCCCACTTCCCTCTCCCTCTGTAGCTCTTCTGGCAGCATTCCTGGCTACACACTGTGAGGGCAGGTACTGAACCCTGGTCAGTGGAGGTCAGTGGTTAGGTGACTTGAATTTGCACAGGGCCTGACTCTGAGACAGTGAAGCCAGGAATGCCTCCATTTCCCCATGTGACCAGGGGCAATTCACTGCCTACTTAGCTCTATGTCTCTTCATCTAGAAATGGAGTGATAAGAAACTGTGGGGCCTCCTTCACAGAGAGGGTGGGATTCAAAGTAGGACAGGAATGCTGATGAGCTTTCCCATGGCCCTGAGTTGGAGAAGATGATCCAGAGAGAACCTCAATAACAGGATGTAGCCCTGAGTCTTTGTGGGTGCAGTTCTCACCTATAGTTTAACAGATGAGCCACCACACTCAGGGAGGCCAGACAGCCCACCCAAGTCACAAACCCAGAAGGAGTTGGAGCTCAGATTCTCATCTCCAATCAGAGCTCATGGCTGGTGCCAGCAGCATGAGGCAGCCGGCCTGTCCAAGGCCCCAGGATTGGGTGAGGGGAGGATGGCTTCACTGACATTGGTCTCAACCTGAAAGGAGGGGACCTTTGAGGATTCCACCCTTAAGATGACAAATAGACCAGCAGCTGCAGCTGCAGGGTAATGTGAATGTGCCTGAGGCCAGGGTGGGGCAGGGTGGGGCTAGCCTCCAAGACAACAAGAGGGCCCCATTTACTAGGTAACTAGAAGAGATATTTGTGTTCTTTGCACTTGGAGACTTACTAGGGGGGAGGGGGTGAAGATTCACAAATGCTCCAAATGAGAGTTCTGGGTGGGGGTATTAGTCTGAGTCTACGGAGTTTCCCCATCTATACCACATATTGTCATACAGGGCACTGCTCCCTACCTGAAGACATTGCTCAGGGAACTAGCCATGCTGGACTCATCTCTCCAGGTCCATTTGGATGTGAGTAGGCCTGGGGTCAAGGCAGGGTGGAATTAAGACCCAGAGGCATTGGGGAGAGAGGCCTTCCAGAGCCCTGAGCTCTCAGCACTTGGCAAACCTAATCCATAGAGGTCTCACTGCACTCTTGCCAGCTTGAGGAATGAGGTCCAGTTCTGATTGCACAACTGAATAAAGCTGAGCCTGAGCTAGGCATGGCCTCTGCATCAGGTGTGTCCTTGGTGGGAAAATGATATCAGCCCCACCATGGCCAGGAAGTGGGGTATAGGCCAAGCAGTCCCTTCATCCTGAACCCACAGTCTCTTCCTCTGTCATCACAGAGGGTTGAATGGATGGCCCCTTAGCTTCTGCCCCAGGTCCCCCTCCTCTAGTGCCCCAATCCTGAATAGTTTCAATCCCTGGGAGTGCTGGAATGTCCCCTTGTAGGTTTTTCCAGTAGTCCACATGAGAAGAATGAGGAGAGCTGGTAAAGGCATGAGGGACTTCTTCTGATGGACCTGGGTTGTCTGTCTTCCAGGAGAGAATGATCTATAATAGAAAAAGGAGAAAGGTGAATAGCTGTGGGCATCAAAGCTAGGGTAGGATTTTGGTTAGGGGTGAAGCCAGAAACCCATCTGTTCAGGACATTCCATTGCTTCACCTACCCTCTGCTTTTTTAAGAGGAGAGTTTGACTCAAAGAGATGAGGTAGATCTGCAACACAGCAGTGGGGTAAGAAGTTGCATCAGAGACCTTTTCCTGGATGAGGAGTTGTGTGACTCCTGCATGAGAGTGCAGGTGATGAAAGGACCCCATGTGAGCACAAATCTGACACTGGTAGCAACCCATGTCCTGCCCAGCAGACCAACCCAGGTCTCCTCACCATCTGCTCCTTCCCTCTCATCCCAGGAATACCAGGTCCTGCAGCCAAGCTGCACCTATGACCACCTGGTGCCTTATGGGCTATTTCATTCCAGATTTGGGGCATTGGAGCAGCTCAGTGAGACTAAGAGATAAGTGCAGGGCAGGCCCTCCATTTTGCCCAGGTCCAGAGAGCCTGTGGCCAGAGTTCTTGGTCTTCAATAGAACTATGGTCTGGAGGCTCCTGGGGCTCTGGAACTTCTTCAGATGAGACTCTGGGAAGGAACCTTGAAGTGTATCTTCTGGTAGTCTCACAGCTGACATCTACCCTGTATCTACCACCTGTCTTGTGAATTGGGTCTCCATCCCTGTCAAACAGCAGCACACTCCAGGCCCAAAACTCCCAGATGCATTCCCAGTCCAGGGCAGGCAAATGCAGCTGCCTCAGGACTCATTGTCATTTGGGGCTAAGAGACAGCTTAGGGAATTGACAGTTTAGTGTCAGGGTCCCTACTCCACTCCTGACCAGCTGTGTGACAGGTTTGAGTCCTCCATTGTTCTTGGCCTTGTTTTGCCTTGATGAAAATAGGTGATGCAGAGTAATATCTCCAGCAGCTGGTGTCCATGGCTTCTGTGGACTGAAGAAGCACATGGCAGAGGGCAGTGGGAGCATGAGGGAGTGCATGTGTGCCCCAGTTCCTTCCAGCCACCTGGAACCCACCACTGAGCCCAGCAGGTTGGTGACTTTTGCATCATCTGCATCAGCCTGGATATGGTCAATGATGACAATTACAAGAGCATCCTGTTGAGCATGGCATGTGGCAGTCCCCTGGGGACCTTCAATGGGTCAAGCAGTGAATAAGGAATGATTGACATGTGCCTTCTCTGCCCTCTTGGAGCTGCTATGCTTGTGGATTGGGAAGGACAGACTCTCAGTCAAAACTGGAAAGAGCAAAGACTGTGCTTACAAAGGCAGTCAGGAGTTTTAGAGAATTGAAGCTTCCACCTTGAGGTCAGACAGCCTGAGAGGACATCACTGGAGCAGCCCCTGAGAGGAAGGAAGGGAGGGGACAGCCTGGAAAGCCACAAGCACAGCATGTTCTTGGACCACATGAGGAGCTGTAAGGAGGCCAGAGTTGAAGGTGCAGGAGTCAGGGGGTGAAGTGACATCAGAGAAGAGATTGGGGCTGGGTCACAATGGGCCCTGTGTGGGGAAGACCAGGAAAACCAGAGAGGGGTTGATCCTGACATCCTGGTGCAGAGAGAAGGGGCTGCCACAGGGTTGTGGCAGTGAGGAGACTGACCTTGGATAGGTCTGTAGATCATATCACCCCAGCCCAACCCACACACATACTGGCTGAGGTGCTTTGTTACACACCTGCCCAGAGAATGCAGCCAACTATCTCCTTACAAAAGCAAAGAACCACATGGTGATGGAGCAGAACAAGATAAGGACCGACACTTCCTCCTGTCAACTCCTTTTGTATTCCAAGAATACCCTACCTCCTAGCATACTACCCCCTAGCCATACAAAGGAAGGAATTTGCTTTTACAGCCCCTTATTAGCCCCCAGGCTGTACACAGAGCCTAACTCCTTCCCCATGAATTAACATTTCCCTGCTTATTGATATACTGTATAAATTCAGATCTGCACCTTCCACAGTCAGGCTGAAGTCTCTCTTTAGACCCCTGCCATGCCAGTAGGGGGGCTGACATCTATTATTCAAACCCTCTCCATTGGGAGAGCTTCTCAATAAACTTCCTGCTGCAATCATAAATTTCCACATCCCAGTGAGCACCGCCTTTTCTCCAACATTTGGTGATGAAAACCTGGGACTGAGATCATGATGAAACTGATTGATTGATGAGGAATCTCTGCCCTGCCCCTGCCCATCCAACAATGACACCAAATCATAGCTGAATGAATCAAGAATTTCCCTGGTGGAGGATCCTGTTCTCTCTCTCTCTTTTTCTGTTGTCCAAGACAACCCACCGAAAATCCTAGCACTACATCAGTGATCCTCACAATCCCTGAAGGCCATGGCAGGCAAGAGGCCTGAATCCTCATGGGAAGTGACCCCTTGGCTCTGGAGACATCCAGTCCTAAGTGCAGTCTCCCATTTCCTTGGAGATTTCTGACTGATTTGGGCACACCTGCCTCAATCAGAATCTCCCCCTGTTTTAATAATACTTAGTTTCACCCATGCCACCTAAAATGGGAAATTCAATTTCATCCCCCACCAAAAAGCAATGCCTCCAGGTTGTCTCCTTCATAATCTTAAAACTCTGAACCCAGAAACAGGCATCAAACCTAAAATTCTCATTTCCTATTCAACATCTGTGTGGCCATAATGCGAATTGGACAATGAAAGTCAATGGCCAATAAATGCATTTTTGATTTTCAAGTTCTGAGACCTAAAGAACTTTATTGAGTGTAGTGGCAAGGGGTCTGTGGTTCCTTACATTCAAGCCTTCTTTCATCTTTGTAACCATCCCTCCCTCTGCCAATCCTGTTCTTCTTACCAAATTCTTCTTTTTCACCAAAAACCTTCTCAAAGCTTTCTTCTTCCTCTTTTCCATCCTCCAAACACCCCAAAAACCTCAACTTTGACACAGCTGTTGAGGCTTCCCCTCTACCTCCTCCAAATATACCATGGACATCACCGCCACCACCACCTTCCTTGTCCTCTGACTCCCCTTCCTTCCCCTTCTCAACATCACTGCCTTCCACCCCAAATTTCTCCCCTCCTGATACAGGCACTGGGGCCAGCACTCAACTCCCCTCTCTGCCTGTCCCCCCGTCCACACACAGAAAACCCTTCTTCTGACTCCAATCATGCCCCTCCTCTGCTGCTGTATGCCTCATCAGCACCCCTTAACTTACTCCATCCTCCTCCTGTTCCCCACACCTCCCCCTGAACCTGTTCCCTTCTCCCCAACCACCACCCACTCTTGAGCCCAATTCCCCAATCCCAAGCCTCCTTTTCCAGCTCCTGTCCTCCCTCTCCAGGAAATGGCTGAGGCAGAAAGCATTATTCATGTTCACATCCCCTTCTCCCTCTCTGATCGCTCCCAAATCAAGCACCATGTTGAGTCCTATCCCTCTGATCCTTTTCATTTTATAAAAAAGTCAATACCCAGCTGTCCCTAATAACCTTACTTAACAAACCTACAATTGCTCACCCCTTACACTAAGCTTTTAACTGACTCCTAAGTCTAAGTGCACTCCTAAAAAGCAATAATCCAAAACATATGTGTTAAATACCTGTCTCTCTAAACTGCTAAATTAAAGCTTAACTGCATATCTAGTGCTCAAATATTCTTAACTGTTGCTGATTACTAGTAAAAGTGTTTCTAAAAACAAACTTGCATATTACAAGCAACACTGATATCAGAAAAGAAAAAAAATCTTAAAAGCAATAAAATCAAAGATATAAAATAATGAAAAGCCTAAAAATAGCCATATCAAAGGAGTAAAAATTATGAGTCAAGTTAATGAGCTTTATGTTTCTGTTGGTGTGTCTTAACTCTTTTTGTGTTCATCTGTCTATTCAGTGCCAGTGTATATTTTAATACCTCTGGATGGTAATATTAAATTGAAAATTAAAAATTCCTAAAAGAGTTCTATTCAAATGGCCAAAAATTAAATAAGGCCTTTTATTAATAAGCATGAATGCTAATAATATAAATTTGCATTATGTATATTAAATCTTTAAAGCAATGAAAATTGTAAGTCTTGACTAATGAAATTACTACAAATCTCTTCATAAAAGATAGTTTTGCCTAAATTGAAATGAATAGTTTATTTTTCTTCACAGAATGAAATGAAGGATGTGAAACTTACATGAATATTGAAAGAAGTAAAAGGTTTGTAGGAGTGCTGACTGAAATTTGACAAGTTTGTTCAAGGAAGTGTGTTTTGTCCTAAGATAAGATGGCTGGTTTTCATAAAATCAGAATGGAGTGTGTAGGACTAAACTTGAATGCATATGGCAAGTTGTAGAAGGTATTGTGGTAGCATTAAGTAAGGGAATGTATACTGTAAAGGCAGAATTTTTCTTCAAATGGAGTATCTATACTCTGTGGTTATGAATAGTTATAAGAAGTTTGTAGAGTTATTGCTTAAACTGAAATATTCAAATGGCTAATTATAGAAAGTCATTAAACAGAAACTGAATTGATGATTAACTTCATAACAGGAAAACCTTTCAGAGACCACCTCAATCTGCATATTAAAGAGTTGATAGGGAGAAGATAATTTTTTATTCCATTGGGAATCTTGAGTTTTCATAAAATAATGAGGAAAGTAGTTATTCCTGCACTGCTAAAATAAAATACCTGTTAATTAATGTAATCATGATAATTGTATGTTCTAAGAAATTTGCTTTGAGACAGTTCCCAAAATCATCTTAGTAACATATGTATGTAGTGTGTGAGAAAAGTTAAAATATAAAACAAAACCTGAATGAATGCAGAAATTGCAGAAGTTTCATGAAAAAAAAATTTTTGTGTAGTTAAAGTTGAGCAAGATTTATTGGGTCTATCTATAAAGTTTTAAAAGCTACAATATCAAATATATACTGATGCAAAGTTAAAGTTTTGTTCTTTCTTTGTTAAAATAACAAAACTCCCCAAATCAGTGGTCTGTTTCAGCAAAAGTTTGCAAAAAGTTTTTCTCCTGACTAATCAGTATACAAAAGAAAAACCTCTTTTATCAAAATAGCTTCTTTGTGTGGGATGTGGGGGGAGGTGTGGGAGGTGGGCAACATGGAAATCCCAGTGGGTTCCGTGTAATATTTTGGGTAATCTAAGCACCTCTTAAAATATATATATATATATAACATTTTTGTAAGCAAATGCACATATATGCATATATATTTATATATCATTTTGCAAATGTTGGTATGTATTGTGAAAATTTTGGTTTTTACCGACAATAAAAAAAAAATAGCTTCTTATACTTTATCATTTCCTTGGCTGTTTAAGAAAAATAAATCTTATCACTTTAAAAAGAACATAATGTTCAAAACTGTATTCTCAGAGTCAAATCCTGAAAAATATCTTTCACCTTGGGAAAAAGTGACTTATGTGTCACAGAAACAATCTCTCTGTCTTGAAATCAAGAGGTGGGTGCTTTAGCTTATGTTCATCTGATTTGTCCCACCTCCACTAAAGGAGCAGCTCTATGGCTGCAGAAAAAGGGTGTCCATTGAGGGCTGCCAGTGGAGGTGCATAACAGTAGATTATCATGAATTAAAATAACACTACTGCTGTCTGCAGCAGTCCCAAATATTGCAAGTGTATTGCAAAATTTAAAATCCAGTCATGTAATTATCATTTTGTTTTAAAACTTGCTAAGGCTTTCTTTAGTATCTCCTTAGGCAAATCAATCCAGCCTGCATTCACCTTCATGTGAGAAGGTCAGCAGTGGATTTTGCGGTGCTTCTCCAAGGCTGTGTGCACAGCCCAACCATCTGTCCTGGCCTGGTGGCAAAGGCTCTGGGTGCATAGAAAAACCTGTGGCTGTAATCCTATTGATGATATTATATTAATCAGTATCATTTTTTTTTTTTTTTTTGGAATTAAAGGAGGCACCAGAGACAATGTTATCTTATCTTAAGAGCCTGGGATGGGCAAACAATTAGGACACGCTACAAAGTCCTGGCTGTCTATCAAATTCTTAAATGGTATTTAGTTGAGTAAAACAAAAAACTGTACCCTCTGTTGTAATTGATAAAGTGCAATACCTTTTCATATTAATAGAGTTCATAATATTGTTGGGGTACTGAAAACCCTTCATCCCTCATTTAGCTTAGATATTAAAACCACTATATGTGTTAATCAGAAAAGGTTGTGCATGGCAATGAGAAATCTCCCTAGCAGGCTGTTTTTTAGAAGAAAAAAAAAAAGAGTAAAAAGGGCAATAACACAAGCTTAAGCAGTAAGGGGGGGTGGTAAACCTTAACTTACCCTGTAAATTGGTGGTAGTCTATACCAATATTAGCTTTTGGTGAGGTTTGTGGCAGAGACAACATTCTAAACAAATACCCCTTAGGTTTTAGTCACAATTTCAAAAAGAGGCCAAAGTACAATATAGCCCCTTAAAAAACAAACCATGTGCAGCATACCATGCCCTGTTGCAAGTGAAAGGCTTAACCCAGAAGTGTCCAGTCCCTCTGAAGATTTTTATCCCTATCCAGGGATGGATTGCAGATATTAAAAACAAGATAGGAACAATGAACTGTTGTGGACTCCCCTCTGTGGGGGAGAGATCTGTGGAAGAACATCTGAGATGCCTGCCAGCAATGACAGGTAACTGTCTATCATGTCCCTGCTCCCTCCTCTAACATCTCTCTTGGGACTGTTGAGGAAGATGCCCTCATGAAGATCCAGAGCTATACCATTGAGACCCAAAAGCAGCAGAGTGGCTACACTGAAAAGGCAAATATCATGGATAGCAGACCTTGTGGTGCCTAGCCCAGCAGTTCCAACTGCCTGTCACTTGCCAGCAGCTCATGAACATCATCCATGAGTGTCCATTGTGCTCACTCCAATGACTGTGACAATTACCTCACCAGATGAAACATTTTGGCCAAGCACAGACTCCAGTGACACAATGGCAAGTGGATTACATCGGTCCCCTCCCGCTCTCAGAAGGAACAAGGTATGCTTTCACTGCCACAGACACTACCATGAATCTCTTGTAACCAGATCTTATAGAAAGAATAAATGGCTTTTTATTTATTTATTTTTTTAACAATTTATTGAAGTATATCATTCATACATGAACATACACAAACTAAGTGTTCAGTAAACATTGTGCCCCTCAAAACAGACATGCATAACATCATACAGGGCTCCCATACATCAACCCACCACAAATACTTTACATTGTTGTGAAACATTTATTAACAAACTATGAAAGAGCATCATCAAAGTATTACTACTAACTATAGTCTGTATCTTACTCTCCGATACATATTTTTAAGGATTTATTTATTTATTTCCTTTTATCCATTTTTACTCCCCCCACCCCCATTTTTGCTGTTTTTGTGTCCATTTGATGGACAACTCTCTGTGTCTGTTTCCTGCTCTCTCTTCTCCTTCTCCTCCTGTCTTCACTGGGATTCAATCCTCAGAACCTCTTATGTGGGAGAGAGGTGTCCTAATACAACCTGCATCACCTTAGTTACTGGTTTTTCAGTGCATCTCATCTTGGCTCTCCCTTGTCACTGTCCTGTTACATCATCATCTTGCTGTGTGGCTCATGGGGTCTGATGGGGCACCTGCACATGGGGTCTGGTGACTCACCCATGCAAGGGGCCTGGCAGTTCACCTGCTCACAGAGCCTGACACCCACATACAGGTCCTGAGGGACTCACCCACTCATGGGGCCTGGCAGCACACACATGTGGGGCCTGGCAGCACTCCCACATATGGGACCTGATGGCTCATGTGCTCGCAGGGCCTGATGTTGCACCCATATATGGGGCCTGATGGCTCACCTGCTCATGGAGCCTGCTGGTGCACCCACACATGGGGCCTGGTGACACACTTGCTCATGGGGCCTGGTGGCACACCTGTGCACAGGGCCTGGTGGTGCACTTGCTCATGGAGTCTGGTGGCACACCCACTCATGGGGCCTGGGGGGCTCACCTGCTTGCAGGACCTGATGATGCACCCATGCATGGGACCTGGTGGTCTACATGCCTTCTATATTTTTCTTTTTAAAATTTTCACCAGGTTTTCCCAGGGATCGAACCCAGGTCCCTCCACATGGGATATGAAAACCCAACCATTTGAGCTACATCTGTCCCCTTGTTATATCTCTTAAAGTTGACCAAAGATACCTAGATTTACAGTCTTTTCCCATACAGGATGGTCATATAATAAATCAGGCTTAGTTTATCACCAGCATTAAAAAGCCAGACCTAGGGAGAAAGAATAGGTCTGGGGACACATGAATGGTTTCTAATATAGTGAATGTTTAGCTACTCTGATTGCCACAATATCAGGACAGCAAGGATATTAAATGGCCTTTTAAAAGAATAAATAAAAGGTGATAAGAAATCTTCACAACAAAACTAAGGGACTGTATCCAGCCTTAACCTGTGGCCCAAAAGGGGAAATAATAATAATTTGTTGTTGCCTATGCCTCAAACTCCACAAAGTGGGAGAAGATAAAATCATTTTAACCATAGGCCTATGCAGCCCTGCTGGTTGGAAATCTTAAATCCATGGAAAATAAAAAAATCACTAAAAAATACTGTTATGAAACCATAATCTAAAATCTCTAATTCCTACTACAACTCCATGTGTGTAAGCCCACCAAATCATGTAATTACACTGCCAACCATTAATTTTCAATGTTGAATGTATAATCTTATTATTCCTTCTCCTCAGACTCCTGGAGGCAATAACCTCACAGCCCACTCTAAATTTCATGGTTAATTCCTATCCTTACCACAATTATAACTCTAATTCTCCTCATATCAGGAGGTCCATACATCTTCTGCACAATAATTCAGTTTATCCAGACAGCTATCCAAAATGTCACCCATGATCATGTACATGATTTTCTCCTGCTGCAAAAATACAGTGCCAGCCCCCAAGCCAGAAGCCACAATATCTCAATGCTGAAAGGGGAACAATAACTGAATCCAACAATGGCCCATAACAGCAGAAAGCAGCCAGATGATTGATGCCCACCTTCCCACTCTCCCTCTGCACCCAACCATATCAAAAAAAGTTGGGAATGTTAACCCCATTATCAAAATAACCCTGTGACCCCAATCAGTGCCAGCAGATCTCCTCTGCCCCAATAACAGATGACCCCAAACCCCCACCCCTGTCCCCAATCCAACAGGATATACTAATCTCAAAACCAACCATTAGAATATCACAAGATAATAGGAGGCACCTGTGCAATGATTAAAGAAACTTGTTTTAATATTAACAATTTGGGGCAGGTAGAAGAAAATCTCAAAATTTTAAAGGAAAACAGAGATCATTCAGAGGGCCTGAGACAACAGCTACAGAAATCCATCCTGGTTTCCTTCATTTCTCTCTTACTTTTCCTCACCCCTAAAATCAATCCTTTTACCCATTATAACACCATTAATGATAGTATTGCTGCTGCTTCTTTTTGGTCCTTGTCTCTTACACTTCTCATCTGATTCATACACTGAATTGTATAATCAACAACTCAGGAATATGTCAACAGCATCTTTTTGCTACAAGAATGCCAATACCAACATCTTCAGGACCATAAATCAGAATCCATTAGACAAAATGGAAGAAACCCTTCTCTGCCCATAACAGCAGAAAGTAGCCAGACTGAGTCAATGCCCTAAATCCCCTCACCCTTCCATTCTGTCCAATACCTCATAACCCCAGGTCCCCAGGTCCCTCATTATATATATATTAAAGAGTTAGGAATGTTAGAGGTTCCCTATTACAAGGCTTACAATATATGATTAACAGACTGGGACATAAAGAAAAGCATACTATATGGAAGAATGCAACCAACTGTCTTCTCACAAGAACAAAGGAATCACAAGGCAATGGAGCAGAACAAGATAAGGACCTCCACTCCCTCCTGACCAGGGTTTGGTCAGCTTATCTTGCATTCCAAGAATACTCTACCTCCTAGGCCACTACCCACTAACCATACAAGGGAAGGAATTTGCTTTTATAGCCCCTTATTGGCCCCCAGGCTGTAATCAGATGCTAACCCTATCCCCCTAAACTAGCATTTCCCCATATTGATGCACTGTATAAATTCACATCTCACCTTCCAGGGTTGGGCTGAAGTCTCTCTTCAGACACCTTTCATGCTGGTGGGGGGCTGAAGTTTATTCTTCAGAGCCCTGTCATTGGGAGAGCTTCTCAATAAACTTTATCCATGCAATCATCAATCCCCACTTGCCAGTGAGCACCGCCTTTTCTCCAGCACATTTGAAAGGGCTGTTTCCTGACACTGCACAATGGTTGGCTATATACACATTTGGAGGAAATGAGAATATATTGTTCTTCCTTTGATGAGCTTTCTATTGACAAACAATTAAGAAGTTGCATTTTCAAGTTCAAAATATGGAATTCCATCTGCACAAGGTAGAGATATCAAATATATAAATAAATATCAAATCAATATATAATGATCAAAATTTAAAATATGCTAAGGAAAAGCCTTGAATTCATGGCTAAATATCATGAAGACTGAGACTCACAAGGGATGTGACTTTCCCAAGACCCCATGAACAGGTCTTCAGGTTCCAAATCACAATCCATTATTTGAATTTTACTGATGTCTTCTTTGACCTCAGAGTGACATCTGGGTGAGTGGTTTTACAGTTTGAACCTCAAAACAGGAATGGGGTTTAGGAACTACATGAAAAGATATCTAGTAACTGGGCAGGGCAGGCTCAGCCTCAAACTCACAAGTCTCTGTTGGTAAGTATGGAAACAGAGGAGCTCAAAGCAAGGAAGCTCCTAGAGGTCACTGCATCCTGAGTTTGCATTTCCTGGGGGCAGTAGAGGGTGGTTGTGAAGACAGCACTGGTATCAGCATTCTGGTTGCAAATTCAAATTTGCCTATTTCTTGGAAAATTTGCCAGCTGTCCTCTGTCTCAGAATCCACATCTGCAAAATTGAAGCTAAAATAAGTGACAACATCCTAGAGTTGCTGTGAGAATAGATGAATGGTAATTGCACAATGATGCACCATGTGCTTCATCTTCCAGATGGGTAAACAGAGGCTCTTTAGCAAAGTCTCACAGCAAGTCCATAGCAGATCAAACACCAGGGTACAGATTCTCTGATTCCTTTCACCAGTTTCTCTTACCTCTCATGTCATCCCCTTTAATTTCAATTTCCTCATTACTAAACAGTGATACTTTTACCCTAACACAATTGTGAGAAATAGAATATAAGAAACTATAGTTTTCAGGCACTGGACAGCAAGCAGTGCAGATCAGGGATCCCTGAGTAAGGGGCACAAATGTGGTGATAATCCCCAGCATATAGCCTGGAGACCATATGATGTCTCAGTGCAGTCCAGGTGGGCCTGACAATGATCCTGAGGTCAGGTCATGAGGCTGAGAGTCTGGGAAGAATAGTTAGCTCAATTTTATGGCAGATTGGCAGAGGGAGAGAGCTGCATAGAGAGAAAAAGGCTGCAGAGAAAGAGAGGACTTTAGAGCTCTGCAGAGGGATCCCCTCAAGTCTTCAGCTGAATAAAGCACAAGAGCACATGGGGCTAACCAAGGCTTCAGAAGACAACATGAAACAGCAATGGGCAGCACACTCCTCAGAGCTCACCTGGGATTGGGAGGAGTTCATGTTTCCACCAGGCAGAATGCAAGAAGCTCCAAATTTAGGGGTCTTTGGCAGAGTGTTCACATTGCATTGCCTCTGTGGTAGGAAGGAATTAGCCCTGGATTGAAGGCTGCTGAAGACACACTTAACATAGATTAAAAGCACTACTCAGTGACACAAAAGTGCTTCCTAGAACAAAGCTTACTTAAAAGAATACTTAAAGGAATATTAAAAGAATACTTAAAGGAATATAAAAAGAAAATATGATGAGGTACATGGGCTAGGTGGTGCCTAGGAACTGAGAGTTTAAGGATTGCTGTGGTTAAGCTATTTAAGAGCTAAGGAAAATAGTCAAGATACTTTTCCTTTTAATTCCAATTCTAGCAACTTCTCCAAAATTGGATTTCACCTGTCTACATAGTCATCTCTATAAGGATGCTCACAAAGCTGTTAGTTGTAACATTTCATCACTGGACACTTCTTAGGTTGCAAATATATGTTAAATCAGTTATGGCAAATCCACATAAAGGATTATTGTACAGTGTTAAAAGAGAGGATCATCTGCTTCTGTTGATAAGAACTACTCTTGGCATCAAAATAAATGGCTAAGTGGAAAAATCAAGGTGCATAGTATACCACACAACTGCTAAATATTATTCAGTAACCACCAGACAAATATCTGGATTGACAGGGGCAGTGAGCATTAGAAAAAGCTTTGGAAGACATGGTATGAAAATAGAAGAGGAAATATCTGATTTTTTTGATATTTGAAAATATCTGAAATTTTGAAATGATAAAAATGGGTATATTGAAATCAATGAAATAGATTACAGAAAATGATTTGACCTATTGCCTTTTGATCTATTGTGTTTTTAAAAAATGTTAAATACATATGTGACTACCATTATATTTCCATATGGCAGCACTGGATTTGATTTGGCTACCACAAGTACAGCATTGGATTTGATTTGGCTACCACAAAGTACATAATACTACTATGCATAGAACATTTCTGGAAGGATACTCAAGAAATCTTTTACATTTGTTGTCTCTGAGTAAAAAACAGAGTATCTGAATAAGATGAAGAATTATTTTATGCTAACTATTTCTTTTCAAAGTTTGAAGAAGGAAAAAGAGTGTGCAATAAGTTTGAATATTGCTAATAGAAATAAAAAACTGCCTCAGTCCTAGTGCTTTACAGTTTATAAAGAGCTAAGTCCACTATATCCTCTGCATTGAGGGATCAGACTAAGTTCAGTCCAAATAGACATGAGCAGAAGTACCCCATGGAGCTTTGGGAAATCTGTTTAGATGGATCTGACTCAGCTGTGATGACCCTTTGCCCGTCCTCCTTTTTTCCTTCCTGACATCTTAAAGCAGACATGATTGCTGCTCTAGGCAAGAACTCCAGAAGCCATCTTGGACCATGAGAGAGATTTAAGAATGTAAACACCATACCAAGATGCTGGTGAAGAAAGAAAAATGATCACTGAAATGCCATCTCAGGCAGTCCAGAGTCAGTATTCAGTGCCAACCACTAGAATCCTTCTATATGGTCACAAGTTGTAGTTCCAAGGGCTATGTGAAGCAATTTGTTATTCATACAATGCAATTTGTTGGAATTATTAAGAAGGGAAATTCTCTTTTCTGAGCTTGAGCCTGGAGTGAATAGGCTTAGTGATGCCTGTGGTCACTAGGTAGAGAGAGCCCACTGAATGCCATGACCAACACAGAGAATGGCAGATCAGTGAGGAGGTTGAGAGAAAGAGATCTACTTCTGATGACTCCACTTAAGCCACTGGGCCCAGCTGTACCTGAAACACTTCTACTTTTAATGTTTACCTTAGGTGAACTCATTCATCTCCTTTTTTGCTTTAAACCACTTGGAGTTGAGTTGTGTCATTAGCAAGCATGACAGTTGAATTCTGTCATTACCGCAATGCCCTGAATCTTTCCAAGATACCCCTCACATTCAAGGCTACTCAGGACTGGGGTTGATGTGAGGGCAATGAGCATATCTGTGACTGCCTGTGGACAGAGCTACCTCAGGATTTGGTGGACATCCTCTACCAGGTGAACTTCCAGGAAAGGCTTTGTTTCCTCTGAGCAAGGGGCAGAGGCCTCTGGTTTAATTCATGGTATCTTGTTAGTGTTCTGTTCTTAGCAGTAGCGCTAAGAATGTGGCTGGTTTTAGGTTAGAGTCACTCTTATCCTTTTAGCCATTTCCAGGCATCTATCATTTTGTGGAGAGAAGGTTAGGGTTCAGGTTCCTGATGAACAAGCACTTGCTTCCAGGATTGTCAGATATCCAGCCTTCCTTGACTTTTCTGTTTACTGACTGTGTATCCATTGCTCCTTTTCTCTTATACTTCAAACCATCATTTCAGAAAGGAAACACTCAAGATGCCAGTGTGTTTAGTGTATCATGAAATGGAGGGTTTTCCCCCTTTCTTATATGAAACTTTAATGATATATTTTTAAATGTTTACTCCAAAAGCAATGACCTTAGCTCAAGCCATCTATTTGGCTACATATATCTACAGGTGAAGATGGAGAATGTTTGATTCCTCTAGACTTTTGGCTATGATGCACAAAAGAATTTATGAACATGCCAGTTTAGTTAGGCCAGTAAAAAAAATTTATTTGGGAAATGGGGGACAGAATAGAGCTTGTTGAGAAATGGGAGAGAAAGATGGAAATGCATACCAAGACTTGGTGCAGGCCCCTCTAGGCAGAGAGTGCAAGCTCTGCCTCATGTGATTACCTTTTAAACTGTTAATTATTTCACCCCCTTGCTAATGATAAGGGGATGGACCCCAGTGGTTATTGGTTACTCCACCTATGGTGGGGGCCAATGGTGAGGCCTTTGTGGAATATCCAGGGCAAAGGGGAGGTCCCGGACATGGAACCTGGGACCTCAAGGTTAAACTCAAGATCCCAGAAATGTCTTGCAGCCATGTTGTGTGTCATCTTCTCTGTCATTACCCTGTACTAACCTGCCTCAATTTCCCCCTCAGGAGTTCACACCCTTATTCTTAAGGGGGTGCTGAGGGGCAATGATTATTCTTCTGTAGTTACTTCCTGCTGGTTAGGGTAGTAGTCCCTGCCTGACAGGATGTAAACCTCTCTGGCTATTCTATTGAGGTTGAGGGAAGACGGGTCTGACACTGTGGTTGGAACTGGCTAAAATCCCCATGTGACTATTATCTTGTTTTGGAAGGCATTGATTCTGGAAGAAATAAACTTGGTTATACTTTTGTAGATATATGGCCCTACTAAAAGGATAAAGAAGATAGTGGTAAGTGGGGTATACTGGACATGAGAGTGAGAAAGCACAGGTGCTTTCAGAGGCTGAATCCTCCTGAAGTTGGTGAACTTCATCTTGCCAGTTTTAAATGCTGTTTAGGAGTATTACAGAGAGGTTTATATAGAAACAGCATTTTTCCTGAGAAATAGGCATGACCCCTGCCCCCCTATGCTGCTATTAGCATGTTAAGGATTCTGTGATTTTGCAGTACTACAGCAGGAGAGTTTGTTTGCTGTTTTAGGACTTCTAAGGCACAGCTAGTTTCTTCTATGCTGTTAGTTATCTTTAGGGAGAGATTGTAATAGATAATGGGATTTGGTATAAATTGCCAATCCCAGTTTTCCATGGTGGTGATTATGCCTAAGACAGTTAAGAGGGGGATGAGAAGAGGCATTTCCCTTTTAGTTATTGTATAGGGAGAAACTACTGGAAATAAAAACAGACAAGATTTCTTAAGGGGTGCCTGGCTTGCCTTCCCACTAGCAATAGGTGTTCAGGCTAGAGTTAGAGGGAACAGCTGACTTTGATACAGACACTACCTAGCTTTGTCTCTTGAAGAGGTGTTTCAGGCCATCAAATGACTGACACACATACATCCCATTAGGTGCTTTTGGTGAGCTGGCACATTCTTGGGCAGTTGGGTTCACTGGGGATAAGTGCACCCAGCTAACAATCCTTTTAACTTTAACTGCTGAGGGAGTGATCAGAAGTACAGAATAAGGCCCCTTCCATTTTGCCTCTAATTGATAGTGAGGTCTGTTCTCCTACCAGATTTTGATCAGGACCTGGTTTTTGGGTCCTGAGTGAGGAAAGTTTACCCATAGGCCATCTTGAAGGGGCTAAGCTGAAGTGGTTCCTGGCCACCTCATTTGCCATTTCCATCCTAGTGGGAAAATGCTTAGCACTGGCAGAATAGCATGTGGGTCTGCCAGTCCTCCCCAGGGTATGAGAGGGACAGGTTATGGAATAAGGCCTGGGAGGGAGACCTGAGTTAAGCAGCTGGTATGGGATGAAGACTGTGAGAGGTTGCCCCCAAGTTAATTTGATGGCCTTTTTTAATTAAAAGGATTGTTGCCCCTACTGCTCTCAGGCAGGTGGCTATTCCTTTATCTTACAGGCATGTTAATTTACTTAGAAAATGAAGTTTACCAGGACTTTTAATACATTCAATATCCTTCTGCATATGATCTAGAACAGGAAAGATATCACTGTAATCATCAGGCATATATCTAGGATAGGAGAGATACAGTTATATTACTTAGTACTAATTAATGCACTACCTAATGCATAAGTTTCTCTCTGAGTTGCAGTTAATAGATCTAATGTCCAGGTTTGCAATACCATACATGTTATCTCTCCATGGGAGCAGGCCATAATGCCAATTGTGTTTAAGTTCTACTTACCGCTCTGGTACTCATTGCTCCACTTAGTATGTCCTTCACACAGCCAGGATGCTGCAGCACCATTAACCCTAGAGAGAAGCTAGAAAAGTAGGCTCCAGTATTCCACCGGCCTGGTGCATAGCACCCTTCAGCACTATGAAACAGTACCAGTTTGGAGGCAATGTCCATTGTACATCTGGTCATATCAAGCTATTGCTGGCTGCTCCAGGAATTTGAAACTGCAATGTACTCTCCATCCACTTCAGGAGCACAACCAGAGATGTAGTAGATAGCTTTACTGTTTTAGGGGTCAGTGACCAAGCTAGCCAATAACTCCAAAGGAGAGGCAACTTCTCCTTTGTATTGAAGGCCTAGTTTGTACAAGAGTTTGACAATGCTGAAGTTTCTTTTGAGTTTTATACACTTTCTAAACACTTCCAATGCTATGTAAATTGTTAGTACTTTGTTTTTTACTTCTACACTCTTACCATGATGACATTAATTACACAGGTATTTTATTTTAGCAGCACAGGAAAACTTACTTTCTCAGTTGTTTTATGAAAACTGAAGATTCCCAATGGAATTAAAATGATCTTTCCTTACCACCACTTTAACATGCAGATTCAGATGGCCTTTGACAGGTTTTGCTGTTATGAAGTTATTTTTTGCAATTAATATCAGTTTAAGTGTCTAATTAATAATGGCTGCTTGGAATTAGTCATTTAAATGCTTCAGTTTAGAAGAAAACTTCTTATAATTAACCATAACCACATAGACTGACTACTTTACCTTAAGATAAGCTTATTAAATTAGAGTTAGCAACCAATGAAATTTACTTGACCCATTTAAGAGAGGGCAGGTCTACATTTTCTTCTTTAGCTTAATTTCATTAATCATGAACTTAAAACTTTCATCATTTTAAAGATTTAATACATATGTTAATTAATTTACTTGGTATTCTATAAACCAAAGAGATAACAACCAAGCTAAATAAATTGAAATCATTATAGTTTATGCAAGGAATTTTTTCCCTTTTCTAAGACAAAATCTTATATCTTGATGTTGGGTTGAGTTCAAAATATCTGGTTAGAATCATCATTGGTTACTTCCCAACCATGTGCTTCAGGCATGTTACACTCATCTGCAGACACCCCTCATTGGTGAGAGGAGATTATAACAGGACCTACTTCAGAAGGCAATGGTGAGGATTAAATAAGATAATACCTATGGCATACCTGCTCATTGCCTGCCAAGAACTGAGGCTCACTTAGTAAAGTAGTTATCATAATCATGAAGGAAATTTTCTTTTTCCTTTTTTTAAATTGCTAATAAAGGCATCCACAATGGCCATTAATCTTTAAAGAAAAAACAGAGATACATATTTAGACAAACTTTTCTATTTGGGAAATATTCCTCAGAAGGTCCTGCAATTGGGGTCAACACAGAAAGACAATCTCTACTCTCCAACCTGCAAAGATTGAAGCTCTAAGTCTGAACAGGAACTTACTAGAAAGAGTGGTTTTTTGGTTCTTTAGTGCCTGCTGGACATATGTCTCCAGATTATGAGCCTTGGATTTTCACAAACATTCTGGTTCTCCTTACTTCTGGATTTGTAGCAGATTTGTTCTCTCCCACCCAATTCAAGGTGGTCAAGGATCTCACAGGAGGACAGGCAGGAAGTTCAAGTAGAGGATGGCAATGAACAGCCACAATGCAAAGAGATGTCAGCAAAGGAGGGGTGGGGGCAGACTGACTTCAATAGCTCCAGTCAGAAGCACCAATGCTGGGGGAGGCAGGACCACTGAGGCTGTGAGACCCTCTTATCAGCCAGACTCTGGGGAGCCCCAAGTAGGTTGTGGGTCTTCATATTCACTTCTAGTCAGTGAGCTTGGGAACCAAAGGTGCAAAGGGACTACACCCAGCTGAGCCCCAGGAGGAATGCAGAAAGGCCTTCCTCATTCTTTCAGGCACCCAACCTTTCCTGTGTGCTTTTTCTATGCAAGGCACTAGGCAGAAGATGGGAAAACTGAGAGGGTAAGACTTGGCCCCTAGCCTTTATTAGCTCAGACTGATGGGGGTAAAGAGACCACATTAGCAAACAAAGAGACAGATGAAAATTGCAGAGAGTACAGTGTTTGAGCAGGTCTGCAAATGAGCCATAACAACAAAGTAAGGGTCACTTGCAGTGTGAAAAAGCCTCTGGTGACCTGAATAGGGCTTTTCACTACAAGGCAAGAACAATATTAATTCTGCCAAAAATTAGCTCTGAGCAGATCTACTGGGATACAGGAAAATCTGATCATTTAAGGTAAGCTTTACTTAGTACCTACTTTGATCTGGCTCTTGAGCCAGTCTCTGTGTTCACAGGAAGAATGATTCTGGTTCTTGCTTTGAGAAGCTGACAGTCCAGTGGGGAGACAGGCAGGACAATACTTGGCATTATTGGTGCTCTATCAGAGACATTTCCATCTGAATTCTGTAGGAATTAAGAAAATAGACCACAGATATTGCCTAAGGACACATATCAGGGAGGGCTTCCTAGAAGTGAGGACATTTAACAAGACTATGAAATATAGGTAGGAAATTTTATGGTGGAAATAAGCAGGATGAAGGACATTGCTCACTATAGCACTCAGTGAGGGCTGGTTGTGGCTGGTCAGTATTTGTGTGAATATGAGTGGTGGAGGAGGGGCAGGAAAAGACAATCCAAGGAGTGACTTATGTGATGATAGTTACTGCCACAATATAACTTAAAATCTCCTTGAGTTCCATAGAAGTAGAGAAAACAACTAGGTTGGCGTCACCAAAATCAACAGACAACAACTTCAAAATATCTAGGTGACAAGACACATTGATAACAGCATCTCAGGAAATGGAAGGAAAGAAAGGGAATTAGATTGTCTAAAAGCTTGGGAACAGAAAAACCCCAAATTGTGGGAAGAGAATTTAAGATATGAAATTTTTAAATAAAACAGAAATGTCAAGAGACTGGAGAGAAAATTATGGACCTAGAAAATAGGCTTAGAAAAGACAATAGTTAATAAATATCCCAAACAACTACAAATTAAAGCAAAGCATATACTTGGGCAGATCATCTCCTTCTTGAGCCTCAGTTTCCCCACCTAGGGAATGGCTCTATGTAGAGGGTTATTGTCCCCATCTAAGAATGAGGAAATGAAAGCTGGTGAGTCAAAGTCAGGGCCTAGGTCCTTGGTCAGTGGGAGGAAGAGCCACAGGGGAGCACTGACACCTGTCCCTGAAGCCCTCTTACCTGCTTGCTCATGGACCCACTTCTTCTGTGCTCCAGGTAGTGGTGTATACCCAGGATTAGAGGATTTGGGTGGGGGCCTTGTCATCCAGGAACCAGAAGGATTTTAGAGGCCCACTGTGGTTTCATCTGCCTGGCAAGCAGATGGGGCAGGGGTCAGGGATCAGTTGCCTAGGCCTGGTTCCTGTGGGCACAGGTTAATCTTTTTCACTGAAACTGAGACATGAGAGTAGGCAGAGATAGGCCCCTTGGGATGGCAGGCACCCACATACTAAGCCACCCCTGGCAAAGATTGGGCTAGTCACAATCTGTACTTCTCTGTGCATTGAGGTTTGGTTGTATCAGCACTGGTGTCCACTTTTGAGGCAGACACAGTATACATCAGGAGAACACAGCAGGGCCTGTAGAGGCCTGAAGTTGTATCCTCCATGAGCAGGGAGCCCAGGATGGGCCCATGGCCTGCAGTTCCCAGCCAGGAAGGAGCTTCCAGTGCTCTCTACCCCTGACCTGGTTGAAGTTGGGACATGTGCAGCAGGAGCATTGTGAAATTACAGGCTCTGCCTTCAAGTATATTGTAGGCTAGTGCTGGAAGAAGCTTCTGGAAAAGGACCACAGTGGAGATCTGGAGATTGAAGTCAGTGTCCATGGCAATATTAGCATGGCAGAGGACAAGGGAGAACTGCCTCACTAATTCTCTGTGCCCAGACTCTTGGGACTAGCCTCTCTGAGATACAGCTGAGGGGCCCTTCTCACAGCCCTGGGAACTAGTGCTTTCCCCAATCTCATTCTAGGGTATGGTCCTCAGATGTTTGTGGAATAAATGACAGAACTCAACTCCTGGAACCCAACCAGGGTGGATGCCTTTTCCAAGAAGGGAGCTGAGGACCTGGGACCAAAGTGGATCCAAAAGTGGGCAGAAGGGCCTGAGGGTGGGGTTTTGTGTTGTGATCAAGCAGAGGGAGGCAGTACAGGGAGTGTCTGGGAACAAAGTCCAAGCAGGGAGCCCTTAGCCCCTGTTCCCACATGATCATTACCAAGCCTTGTGCAAACACTGCTGCAAATATTACCAGAACCCATCAGAGTTTTCTGTGCTCTGAAGTTTTTACAACTTGGGAGATAGCACTTTAATGAGAAAAGAAAATTACATGCACAAAATGCCTTCAGACCCCTGACACTTGCCGTAGGAAAGGAAGCTTCATGTCCTCCATAGACAATACCTCCTTTCCCACACCTGACAGTCCTACATCATACTACAGCTGCACACTTCATTTCAAATGGCCCACCAGTGAAGCATGCTCTTTCCAACGCACCTATCTCACCAACTGGACAATTCCCAGTGAGTACCTTCTGGCATCACCTCCTACAGGATGCCTACCTGGATTCATACCCCCTCTGGAGTAGGTACCCTTCCATTGTCTCATAATAGCCCTACTCATCTCTATGTCACCATTTCCCAGCTTTTGATGCCAATCC
This sequence comes from Tolypeutes matacus, assembly GCA_026826555.1. Classification (NCBI taxonomy): domain Eukaryota; kingdom Metazoa; phylum Chordata; class Mammalia; order Cingulata; family Chlamyphoridae; genus Tolypeutes; species Tolypeutes matacus. The sequence continues at coordinate 609,466 of JAKSZT010054483.1, read as the reverse complement.
CTACCACCACCCCAGATTAGAGCTCCAAGAGGGCATAGATAGTTCCTGTGCAGGCCTCTCTGGTTGACTGGCACCCAGGGGTCACTCTTTAAAACTCTGTTGAATGACTGTATCTAGAGGAGTTAGGTGAATGTCTTAGGGGTGAGTGCAGCACCACCCTGAGACCTGAGAAGACATCCAGCTGGGACAATCCCCATGGCCCCTACTAGCTGCCATTTCAGGAGGAATTGCAGCCTCCCATAGCATGGAGGGAATAGCACTCAGCCTGAGCATGAAAGGTTCTGGTTTCTGATCTGCTGAACCCTGAGCAGACACTTGACCTCTATTTTCTCATTTATTGAATTGGAACAATTTGTGAGGGCTCACTGGGAAAATGCACAGGCAGGTGCTCTTATTACACAGCTAAGAAACTGATTTGAAGGTATTGTTATTTTATTTCACTCCAGAACTTCAAATTCTACATTTACACCAAGAACATTTTTGTGCTGGAGATACTTGTGTCACCTCTTGCACAAGTCACTGAGAGTTAGAAGTCTGAGTCTGAGTGCCTGTCCCAACCTTCCTGCTGCTTCATGCTGCTGCCACTAATTGCTTCCTCCTCTTGTGACATCCCCAACCAGTGTGACAGTGACTCAGCCCTGAGCACAGGTGAGAATTTTACTAGGAGGCCACCCAGACACACACACTTTCCCAAGAGCTGGGAAAGCACCTTGGTCCCATCTTCCACAAGGGAACTTATATATCAATGTCTTCCTGGCCACATGCTGTGCTTTCACCAAAACCCAACAGGTCCTGGAACTGTAGTTACAAAGAAGCCCCACCTCAATGGCACAGTGGTAATATTGCCAGCAACCAGCTGGGTGCCTTGGTAATGTCAGTTCACCCTCTAGCCTCAGTTTGCTCATCTGTAAAGTGACATGGCAGGAGCACCAACTTTGTAAACATATTGTAAGGACTAAATTGGATAAGCCATGAAAAGTTTCATCTCATACCTGGCTCTTCCTGAAGGGCTGCTGGAGGGCAGAGGGTTTATTTTTGTGTTTTTTGTAATATCTTTCTTTTCTGTCTGAAGAGGATCTCAGCAGTAGCACTTATGGGCCCCTTGTCCATTTGTAAAGGATGTTTGAGATTCTACCTAGGGCTCCTTGGTCCTCATTTTATACAGTCCATGGAGCACAAGGGGCTGGCATTCAGTCCCCAGACCTACTCATATACCTGGGATGGTCCTGGTTAGTGCTCATTTATTTAAAAAGACAAAAAATATATGTAGTGTCTATTGAATTTGTTTTAGTTTCCTAAAACTAAAGGCTGCCAATGCAACATACCAGAAATGAGTTGCCTTTATAATGGGATTTATTAGGTCAAAAACTTACATGAAGCTGGGGAAAATGTCCAAATCTTGGCATCAGGCAAACCTCTCCCCGAAGATCAGATTTTGGCATTCCTGGACTCTTTCCATATGGCAAGTCACATTGGTGACTCTGTTAGTCTCTGCTTTTTCCAGGTTCACATTCTCCCAGAGCTCAGCTGTGGGTGATCAGGCACCTCACAGGGTTTGCTCATTTCTCCTCTTTCCTCCAAGCCTCTTTGCATCAGTTTTGGGCTCTTCTGGCTGTGACTTTTCTCTATCCTGGGTTCATTGATGTCATTTTCTGGAGGCTTCTCTCTGTCTCTGCCACTTTTTCCTGTGTCTGTGGTTTTTTATTCCTGTTTATAAAGGACTCCAATAAGATTATTACAATCCTTATTGGATCATGTGCTACTGAAGTGATCTAGTTAAAAGAAAGTTCCCTTAACTGAATCTAACCAAAAGTTTCCATCTACAATGGGTTTACATGGACAAAAATGGATTAGCTGTAAGAACATGATTTTCTGAGATCCACCCTGCTTCAAATTGTCACAGTATGCAAGCACTTCTTTAAGACCTAACCTAATTCAAAGAACAAAGCAGAAAAAAATTCCCTCCCCTCCTGGGATTCCCTTTGTGGTTCACAATTCTAACAGTAACTTTTGACATTATCATCAGGTGACTCACCCAGGAAGTTAGCTGGGACACCCTCATGTATCCTTATATGGAAGATACCAGCATCAAAGTGGGTGAATTTGGGTCAAGAAAGAGGAGCTATTGTTACCACAGACCACAGTGAGGAGTATGGGGTGATGGCAGGGAGGATAGCAGCCCCCTGGCTAGAGTCACCCTATGATTCCAGCTAGGGGGATTTGGGTGGGTGGTACCTTTCCCTGCAGGAGGAAAGGAGACCAAGAGAGCTGTGGTTATGGTAAGGGGGTATGAGGAGTTCCTTGAGGAGGGGAAAACCTTGCACAGCCTTGGGTGCATCCTGGGTGCAAATACTCCAGGAGGCCTGGGCAGTAAGAAGCTGCTAAACCAGGCCTTAGGCACACTCTGTCCATCATCATCAACAGGTCAGTCCTTCCCTACACATGCCACAGGGGCCTAGAGTGCCTCCATTAGATGTGACATCCTCTGATTCATGGAAGGCCATTTCCTGACCACCTAGTATATTGGGGTGACTGCAGATAGTCACAGCATGGGCCTGGGAGAACCTGGCTCATGTAAATTGGTGAGAAGGAGGTCCACAAACCATACACATGGCTGGGAGTCTGGGACTCCATCCTCATGAGGGTAGTTGGGGACTGGAGTAGAGGACATGAAGCTGCCTAAAGAACATGGTCTTGAGGAGATCCACTTGGCCCAGGGAGCACTCAATGCAGAACAGGGCTTCTAATGACCAGCAGGAGTAACAGAAATGGGTGAGACAGGAGAGCTTGAGTTACACCTTCCATGCTGGACCCTGGTGCTGGTGCTGGCTGCTAAACTATAAAATGGGGAAATCACTGAATGTCCAGGGGGAATTCCCTAACAATAGTAACTGCCCCCCCCCCACTTAGCCTGGTGGTTATACCCACCCCTGGGTGCCCTCTAGCTCACCCTTAATCCAGGAAGAGCCTCCAGTGCATGACCTCTGCTTTGGGCATCCTGTCAGGATGGACAGAGCAGGGGTAGGAAAAGAAGCTGAGGAGGCTGCCTGGCCTTCTCTTTGGCCCAGATTCAGGGGGTGCTGCCAGGCTCCATGTCTACCCTAACCTGGACCATCTGCCTGGCCAGGCTCTCTGTGTAGCATCTGGGGACCATGACATCAGGGGAGGGGGCAGGTATTTTGGTGTCCCCTATGTCTCCAGACTCTCAATGCCTGGCTGAGTCGGGATGGCCTCAAGCCCTAAGTGACATTGGGGCACAGAGTGGGTGGTATCTGGGGAATGAAGATATCACACCAGATGGTTCCCAGGAGATAGCCATGCCCACATGCACTCCCTCTAGCCCACTCCTCACATGTGCTGGTTTGCCTTGTTGGGACTTCCTGGGAGACATAGGACTGGCCTGGTGGGGATATAATTCAAGACTTGGGCACCACATGGGTGGAACTGGCCAGGGATGAAGGAGTGACTTGATGGAGCTAAGTGTCTTCCCTCCCACCATGGCCTGAGCACCTTCTCCAGGTCTGAACCCAGCAACATGTCAGGACCCCAAGCAGCCTGGCATGGAGCAGCCCCTGGGAGTGAGGCTGCCATTTGGAGGTGGCAAAGTGAGGTAATGCATCCAGAGCTTGGAGGGGACAGAGGCCAGGCCTAGAGCCCAGCAGTTGGTCTCCTCCAACTGAGGCCCAGAGAGAAGTAGAGATTAACTCAGTGCTCAGGAATGGGCAGAGTCTAGAGGGTAAGGTATGGTAGGGCCCCTAGGCCAGAGTTCAACCCCTGCTGTGTGGTTTGCTTTGGAAATGAGAGGCCCCAAAACCCAGGAGAACCCTGCCATCCCTCTCACAAACCTGACCATTTATGTTTCAGCATCCTCACTTAAGCACAACTGTACACCCTCACATTCTCATACACACTCACACATTGACTTATGGGTGGGAACATGGGTGTGGGGGGCAGAGTGTGATTCCAGAAGGAGGTATCCTGGGTTCTATGAGGGCTCAAGGAAGGGAGGGCAAGCTCCCTTTGAGCACATACCCCAATACCCACCTACACTCCATCTTACATCAATAGCAGGAGGTTGCCCTCATTGTCACTTGATTGGTGTTGGGTTGGGCCAGTAGCCATCCCCTTATGAACCCTCTCAGGAACAGGTCACCCTCTCCTCAGCTAACACCAACCCTTCTCCCTAAGCCTGGTCTTATGCTGGTCTGGCTACCTGACAATCAGGATCCAGTCATAAAGGAAGCACATCAGGAACCACAAAGGAGGTCATGAACTGGAGGTGGAGAGAACAAGATATGGGCCACCCAATTGGGGCCAGGTCTCTCTCCCCAACTTGGGCTGGGCTTTTCTCCTCCTTAAATGCTGAAGTGGCAGGTAGCTGGAATCAGGTTTGTGAGGAGGGTTCTTGCAGGACATGGTTTGGTGTCTTTGGGGAATCAACATAGCCTGGTCCCTAAACTCCAGTTTCTGGGGCCACCCAAATTAATGGCCCTGTCTGTGGCCTGTGGTGATGAGAAGCAGGTGTTGGTCCACCTCCATACAGACTGAGCCTCCTTTCCCAGCTGGTTCCCATACATGCCCTCAGGATTGGGGTTAGGGATCACACAATACAGGATGAAGTGGCCCAGCAAGAGAGCCATGGATGCTGAGGGTTTGAAATCTCACCTAAGGTGGGGATGGGCTGGCTCTCCCCAGTCTCATGGCCTAAGGGAGTTATCCAGAGTTTGAATTGAGAAGTTGTGGTTTCTTGGCTCATATTTGACACCTTCTGCTTGACCTCCTTCCTTGGCCCTGAGTCTCTGCTGCTATAAATCAGGGAGATGTGAATCATCCACAGTGTTTAAACTCTACTGGGGGTGCCCGGAACTGAAAGCAAGTGAAGAGCACTCTTTATTCATGTTTTGGCTTCTGCATTTGACCAATGGCTAACAAGTTAGAAAGATGCTGGTCTAGCTGTGCCCCACTCTCCACCCTACCTCCAGTTCAGGATGACTGTGCCCTCTCTTGAATGTGGCTCTCTGGCAGGTACCCAGAGCCTACTGGCACTTTTGAATGCCAGGCACCAGGCTGTGCTGCTATGAGCATTCATCCTTTTTTTTTTTTTTTTAATTTATTGAAGTATATAATTTATACATGAACATACATAAACTATAAGTGTTCAGTAAACATTGTGAACTTACAAAACAAACATGCATAACATCATACAGGGCTCCCACACATCACCCCACCACAAATAGTTTGCATTGTTGTGAAACATTTGTTATTAAATTATGAAAGAGCATCGTCAAAGTGTTACTACTAATTATTGTCAGTATCTTACTCCCCTATAATTTTTAAGGATTTATTTATTTATTTACTTTTATCCATTTTTACACCCCCCCCCATTTTTGCTGTTTTTGTGGCCATTCACTGGGCAACTCTCTGTCCATTTCCTGACCTCTCTTCTCATCCTTCTCCTGTCTTCACTGGGATTGGATCCTCAGAACCTCCGATGTGGGAGAGAGGCACCCTACTGCCTGCATCACCTTAGGTCCTGGTTTTTCAGTGTATCTTGTCATGCCTCTCCCTTGTGTCACTCTCCTGTTACATCATCATCTTGCTGAATGGCTTGTGGGGACTGACAGCACACCCACTCATTGGGACTGGTGGCACACCCACTCATGGGACCTGGTGGTGCACCCATGCAAGGGGCCTGATGGTGCACCCACACATGGGGCTGAGGTGGCTCACCCACATATGGGGCCCAGCAGTACACCCACATGCAGGACCAGAGGGGCTTACCCACTTGCAGGGCCTGATGATGCACCTGAACTCAGGGCTTGATGGCCCATATGTCTTCTATATTTTTCTCTGTTTTTTCTTTTTACTGGTATCGAACCCAGGTTCCTCCACATGGGAGACAGATGCCCAACTGTTTGAGCCACATTTGTCCCCCTGCTATATGTCTTAAGGTTGACCAAAGTTACCTAGAGTAGCAGGCTTTTCCCATCCAGGATGGTCATATAATAAATCAGGCTTAGTTTATCACCAGCATTCTAAGAACCAGACCTAGGGAGAAAAATTAGGTCTGGAGACACATTCATGGTTTCTAATATAGTGAATGTTTAGCCTAGTCTGATTATCACAAAATCAGGTCAGCGAGAATATTTGCATAACATTCATCCTCTTGATGCTATAGTCATGCTGCTGGAAATCTGCAGAAGTTCAGCCTTCCATTGCACAGATGGCCTCACCAAGGCCAAGTATTCAGTGTTTTGCTGAGCCTGGAGGCAGATCCACCCATGAGAAGTAGATCTCTGGGGACTGGTTGGCCTGGGGAGGAACTTAGAAGCCACTGGCATGACACTACGCCCATTGAATGTATGTCCCCTTTTTACACCACACAAGTGTGAATATGAGTTTGTTCTGAGCAGGGCTGAGACCTGCAAAGTGCAGACCATTAAGGCAGGCAGGCTAGAGATGCTGGGAGAACACCAGTGGCTGCCTTTCAGGGCAGTGACTTGTCCTATATCATCCCCTTCCTGGGCACCTACAGTGCCTTTCCCCCCTATCAGGTCCTGGAACTTGCTCTTTAAAAGTTATACACTCCCTCTGTTCTCACAGACCAGTGATGGCTCTGCCACCCACTAGATTGAGTCTGGGGAATGTCACTTCACCCTGCAGCCTCAGGTTGCTCCTCTGAAATGTTGTGTGGTAGAAGGGCTAACCACCTGGGGTAATTGTCAGTACTGAATGGGAGAAGCCCTGGAAAGTGCATCTGTGGTGTCTAGGTGGAAATGGCAGGCAGGGCAGCAAGTGTTGTCCATGTGTGGCATTTTCCTCTCCTCCATGAAGGAACTATGCTTCACCCCTCACTGACTCTTGACCTTTGGCAAACCACTTTCCTATCTGTAAAGGATGTCTGAGATTCCATTTAAGGTGACTCCTTGATGTAGCCAGATCTTGGATCACTGGGGCCCAGCAGAGGACCCCAGATCCACTCAGACATCTGGAAAGTTGTGACTCAGAGCTTGTGCATCCCTCAAACAAATAAGAAGTGACTACTATGAGCTGGCACTATTATCAGTATTGAGCTGAAATTGGGGAACCTAACACATAGAAATTCTGCCCTCTTTGGGTTTCCATTCCAGTCAGGGCATCCCAGTAAGTGAGATGTGACACTGTCAGGGTCTCCTCTAGATGTGGATGTACCTTCCCTCATTGGGACCAATGTGGTGGATGCCTGGAGCATCCAAGACAGTGACAGACTCTGGCCAAGGAAAGAGGGGCTCCTCTTACCCCAGAGCAGGGTGGGGAGTGTGGGGGTGGAAGGGAGTGGCTGGGCATAGCTGATGGGCTTCCTCCTGCAGAAGGGCCAGAGTCAAGTGAGCTATAGATGGGGTGGTGGGTCACTGAATGCAGATGGGACCCAGGGGCTCAGAACCAGCCCATGAGAGAAGTGGTCACCAACACAGCCCCATTCCTTGCAGTCTAGAGGCATGGGTTATGGACTGAAGGTCCATGAGGGATCAGGAGAGACTGAGGCAGGATAAGAGACTTAGTTCCCTCAAGGGTTAAATATTTATGAAACTCCAAGTGTGTGCTAGTGCCAAACCATAAGCAGCAAAATAACCCCTCCCTGCCTTCATGGAGTCCCAGTGGGAGGAAGCAGTGGGGAGAGACTGTGAATATAACAGGCTTTGTTCAAGAAGGGGAGAGTTGGTCAGACCATAGATGGAGAAAATCCTACAATTGAGGCTCATTTCTAGCTCCATACTGGAGTCCAGGCCTGCCACTGCCAGCACAGGCCAAGTGGAATTGGGGATGGGAGATGCTGTCCACTGAACAGGCAGGTGCAGACACAGGAGTCAGCAACTAGGAGGGTTGTACTTGGATGACCATGTGCAAGGATAGCCCTTTCCCCTCACTGTGCAGATAACCTGACTACCCCCTTCAGCAACTCCTCCATCCTGGGCACCTGACTGGACCAGGCCTCAGAGGATTTCTTGAAGCCGTTGTAACTTCTGTGCCCCAAGCATCTGGGGACCTATGCACAGCTCATGATACCTGGCACAGACCTTGAACACCATGTCCAACTTCTTGCTCTGCTGGAGTCCCCATAAAGCCTGGAGACACAGAGGGTAAGGAGAACATTGGTTGGTTGCCCATGTGCATGTTGGGAGGGGAAAGCAAGGCCCTGACAGTTAGGAACTTCCAGAGATGGCCTTTGTCCAGGAGCAAAGATCATCCTCAGATGACTCATCAGGGGGATGGAAGTCTGGAGAGATGTCTAGGGGTGGGGTTCTTGGGCAGTGGCTCCCTTTCAAGGGTTTAGGAAGACACATGGTTAGCCAGTCATGTTGGTGAGCCTTCCTCCTCTTTCAGCCCCAGCTTACAATGAACCTCTCAGGAAGTCTTGTATTTGGAAAAGTAATGGATGAACTTGTGGGCTGCAGACTCCTTGGAATCAGAATTTTGTGTCATTCCTCTCATGTCACTTGGTCAGAGGAGAGGGACATCAGGATTGGTCACAAACTTCATTGAATTAATGAATAAACCAACCAATGATGGTATCATGTCCCTATGCCCCAAGGCAGCAGACCACTTTCCTCTGCTTTCTACTCTCCCACTGAGACACAAAGACACTTTAGAAAAACTTATTAAAATTTCAGTTCCAGCTGGGCTTGTTCTTTGCCAAAGGTACCACTAATTGATGATATTTGAATTCAAATGCAGACTGTGGCAATTTATGATCATAAAACAGTTGTTTCTTGCCATCCCTGCCAGCTAAGTCAGGAGAACCAAACCAAGACCTGTTCCTCCTCTCATTCGGTCATGTTCAACTTTAACTTTTGCTAAAGTTGAAGGCAAAGAGTGATGGTAAGTTCTGATTATGCTTGATGCACAATGACTCTTTTATGGATGTGCCAAGCCACAGCACATCCTTCATGGAATAATCTTGTCCACCCAGAGCTAGAGGTCAGCACCCACCATCTTATCTAAGCTGGGGCCCAAATCAGCTGCAAACTGATTTGATCCCAAACATTGCTGGGATCCCAAGTATCCACTAAGGACCCTACCATGACCATTTGGCTACTGCATTGACACTAGGGAGCCATGACATTCCTGGACTTCTTTACTAGGCCCAGACACCATCTCACTTGGTTATGGAAGCACCAGGCTTGGACAAAGGGAACTATCACACATAGTCCACAACCTCCATCTCTTTCTCATTTCTGTCCACTGGCTTCATCCACTTCTTCCTCTTCTACTCCACAGTCCTACATTAGCAGCTAGGTCTCATCATGAGCCTTGAGAGAGCTGGAGAAGAGAGATGGGGATAGAATGAAACAACACTGTATGTCCTTATGCAGATTCTCCTGGACATGCAGCCATCCAGTGTAGCATGTTTACCATTATGGGCACTGGGCTCAGACCATTGATAAGCTGCTTTGGGAAGTATGGTGTGGAAGTTGGTAATCTGGGTATTGACAAGCATCCCAGGGTATTCAAATCAGAAATGTCTAAGAATCATGTTCCCAGAAAAAGTTCGGTGCAACTCATGGGCTCCATGTATCTCTGAGAGTATACATATCATTTTGCAACTGCTTTTTTCTGCAGAGAGGGTCCATACATTGATAAGATATTGTAATGAGACTGTGTCCAAACACAGGCAAAGAACTCAGTTCTTGACACATTCATGGGAGTGTGGCTAGTTTTCCAACACTCCCTGACCAGCCCTGGTAGGACTTCCCTGAAAACAGTCACCTTCTTGCTTTCTCTGCCCCAGCATCATTAGGTGCACAGCCCAGCTGGAGCCCACTTCTCTCTCTCTCTTCTCCAGTAGCCATCCTTTGCCAATGGCAGGGTTGTCTGGTCATGAGGAATGTATTAGCCTATGCAAAGCACAGTACAAGGGACCATGGGCTCCTATTGACCCTGAACTCACAATGGAAGAAGACAAATACAGGACATGCTGATATATAGCTGGACAATGAATGCTGGCATCAGGGCAAAATTGGACCCTCCCCCATCATTGTTCTCTGGGGCTCTAGGTCTAGACTGAGACTCCCAGACCATTGTGACTTGGTTCCCAATACTGGTAGCCCCAGTGTGCAGCCCAAGGGGATTCTGTCTCCTGGGCTGAGGTCTGGATCATGAGGCCTCTGTCATAACAAGTTCAGGGGCTAGATGGTCTCACCTGGGTTCAATGTCTTGTGATAGTGGCCATTGGACACTCTTGTTATGTCTCAGTTGTGTGCCCTAAAGCCTGGGTCCCCAGGTTTTTGGGACTCCTTTTACCCCATGCATCTTTCACCAGGTCTGTTGGAGGTAGTCTCTAGGCTCAAGAGGATCATAGTGGCCCTCAGGCTGTCTCTGGGCAGGGCATGGATACTCTGCTCCCTCATTGCTGTGAATATTCTTCTGTGACCTGTGACAGGGGAGAAGAGTTGGAATATGAAATTCTATGATGGGTTTCTGAATATGTGCCAGTAAATTCTAGGGTGGGGTCTCAGTGATGATGGGCTTTTGTTAGGTAACTACACATAATGAAAGTCCTCTATAGAGGACTTGATACATGATAATGAAGAACATCCATCAATTCTATACCCAAGTTAGAGTCCATAACCTATGTGTTCCCTGATCCCCTTAAACTGTACACAAAGTTGGGTATGTGCCAACACATATATTCCAGAGAGAGTGTTCACACCTTTCACCAGATTTTCATACAGAATTTAACTTTCTCCTCCATCTCTTCCACTGACACCATCACAGTTCAATTCCCCACTCTTTTAAACTTCACTAAGAATAACTGCCTTGAAATGTTCTGGGTTTCCATTTAGAATCTTCCAGTAACATCAGGGGAGTTAAGCTGAAGTCCAAGACCCTACCAATGATGATTCTCAGCCTAGGAAACAATGAACCCCCCAAATAATGAACCACCTGTATTGCTTTGGGGGAGATAATGTTTGGCAGCCTTTCAAAGGGGCCTGTGACCCTAAAGGTTTAAGACCCACAGACCCCTGCCATGTTCTTTCCTGAGAAGAGGATGTTGACCCTGAGAGAAATATGACTGACCCACAAAATCTTACATGAGCATGGAGTGGTATGAGTGAAAGAGAAAGCAACAGAAAATGCCAACAACAAGCCCAGAGCTGAAACTTTTAACAGAGAATATCTGGTTACTTATATGCACAACCCAATTATAAACCCTGTTAAAATAAAATAATGGACATTCCATGTTCATGGACTGGAAGATTAAATATATTTAAGATATCAATTATACCCAAACTGATTCACAGATTCAATGCAATCACAATAAAAACCCAACAGCCTTTTATGCAGAAATATAATAACCAATTATCAATTTTATTTGGAAGGGTAAGGGGCCCTGAATAGCCAGAAAGACCTTAAAAAAGAACAAAGATGAAGGACTCACACTTTCTGACAATGACTCACACTTAATATGCTGATTTTAAAGCATATTACTTCTACAGTGTAAAAAAAAAGCATGGTACTGGCATAAAGACAGACACATTGACCCTTAGAATCAAATTGAGAACACAGAAAGAGATCCTCACATCTACAGTCAAGTGATTTTTGACAAGGCCATCAAGCCCTCCCAGCTGGGCCAGAACAGTCTATTAAAAAAAAATGGTGCTGGGAGAACTGGATACCCATATCAAAATGAAAGAAAGAAGACCCCTATCTCACACTTTGTATAAAATTAACTCAAAATGGATTAAGGATCTAAATATAAAAGTGATAACCATAAGACTCCTAGAAGAAAATGCAGGAAAACCTCTTCAAGATCTCATGGTAGACAGTAGTTTCTTAAAACTTACAATCACAGCACAAGTAAACAAAAGAATAAATAAACAGGACCTCCTCAAAGTTAAATACATTTGTACCTCAAAGGACTTTGTCAAAAGAGTGAAAAGGCAGCCAACTCAAAAAAATGGGAGAAAATATTTGGCAATCATATATCTGATAAGGTTTAATATCCATGATATATAAAGAGATCATACAACTCAACAATAGAATGACAAACTACCCAATTGAAAAATGGGCAAAAGACTTGAAAAAACAATTGTCCAAAGAAGAAATACAAATCCTTAAGAAACACATGAAAAATGTTCAACATTACTAGTGATTAGAGAAATGCAAATAAAAATTATAATGAGATATTTCACACCTATTAGACTGACTGCTATTAAAAAGTTGAAAAACTGTAGATTTGGAGAGGATGTGGAGAAATAAGAATGCTTGTTCACTGTTGGTGGGAATGTAGAATGGCATAGCCACTGTTGTGGGCTCTTTGGCAGTTCCTAGGGAAGTTGAATATATACTTGTCATGGGACCTGGTAATACAATTACAAAGTATGTACCCAGAAGAACTGAGAGTGGAGACACAGACATCTGCACACCAATGTTCATAGTGACATTATTCACAATTGCCAAAAGTTGGAAACAACCCAGATGTCCATCAACTAATGAATGGATAAAAATTTTGTGGTTGTATATACAAGATAGAATATTACATAGTGGTAAGAAGAAATGAAGTCATGAATTATATGACAACATGGATAAACCTTGAGAACATTATGTTGAGTGAAGCAAGCCAGACACAAGAGGACAAATACTGTATGATTCTGTTATTATGAACTAAATATATTGTGTAAACTCATGGAATTAATAAGTAGAATATAGGTCACCAGAAAATATAAGATGTATAGAGAATGGAAAGCTGAAGATTAATCTGTACAGAGTTGTAAAAAGGTTGTATGTAAATCACTGGAGATGACCAGAAATGGTGATAGCATATAATAGTGTTTGCAAGTAGCAGAGCTATTCTATGGGTATGACAGTGGTTGAAAAGGAAAGTCTAAGGTCATGTATATTATATTGCTAAAAACTGTAACATGGAACTGTATAAGATAGTAAAACCTCATGCAAAACATGAATATGGGTGACAGTGTATATATAAGACTCTTTTTACAAAATACAAATGCAAATATACTAGAGAAAAGGAAAAAGAATAACAGCTATGTATGGTAGGGGAAGCATAGGGAGATTGAAAGTTGAAGAGTTTTGTTTGTTTTTTTGTTTATTACTATTATTGGAATATTGAAAGGGCTCTAAGAATGAATGAAGTGATAAATGCACAAATGTGTGATTATACCAAATACTACTGATTATATAATTCAGCTGTATTTATGCTTTATTAATATGTATCAAAAATGTTTAAAATTTTTAAAAATAAAAAACAAAATAATGAAAATCAAAAATAAAGTAAAATAAAATAGTAAAATAGAATGAAAAATAAAATAAAATAGTGGAGGGGCATGGTGTGGCGAACGAGCCTCTATTTCGTGTCTCAGGTCATTTAGGCAGAGGCGAGCAGAGCACACCCAGATGGGGTGGGTGTGGGGGGTGCCATGGCCCCTGGAGCAAGGTGAAGAGCGAGTAAATGAAGTGCTACCGGGTGCTGTGCTGAGACCCATATGCACCCTCCTGCCATGAGCTGCTGCTCTACCATCAGCTAAAGCAGTGCACAAGCCCTGGTTCTGGGAGAACTGGGGACCTGACCACACCTCAGAGGACTCATTGTACTCATCTTCGGCTGGTGGTGGGGGCTCCCTGTGCCCTGTACACCTGGTCACTACGGCATTTCCCTCACCATCCTCTCCACCCAGGTCCATGGTGTGGGAGGGCCAGGAAATTCTGGGGCATGGTGTGAGAGCCAGAGTCTTTGGGGGACCAAGACTGGGTCACAGGCACTGTGGGCTCCCCATCATTTTTAGTGTAAGTAGAAGAAAAACCTGAAAAACAAATTGAAATAAAAGAAGTTGATAAATAATACAAGAGTTCCAACCTTAATGACATCTTAATGTCTTATTTCCCAGAGGAAAGCAGTCAAAAGTCCTCAAAGATTATCAATTAACATAAAAGAAAAGCATCCATTTCTCTATAGCTGGGGAAAAAACAGCTACAGGAAGCCAGAAAACTCACATCTGTGTTTCTGCCTCTGTGCCTGAGATTCCTGAGCCAGCATTATGAGCCAAGAGCACAAAACAGGTGGGAAAGAGGAAATTGGCTGCTCAAAGGCAATGTACTCATTCTGTGAATGTGGAGAACAGCATAAAGATTCAATTTTCTTCCTCAGATAATTCACAGATGACAGAGTACATGAGATGCAACTCAGCAAGAGCTTAAAGAAACAAACAGTTGCTTGGACATCCTCTTTTAAAAAGTACAAATGAATGAAAGAGAAAACAAACAAACAAACAAAAACAGACATGAGTTTAAAAAAACAGCTGTCCCCAGTGTAACAGTGTTGGGCTCATTTATAGTTTCTCTACATATGGCTTTTCTGTCCCTTTTATTTGAACCCATAATTAGCACTATATTTGATAAATATATGTCCCAGAGACTTAAATCTTTGGTCCATCCATGTGCCAATTTAGCCCTGAATTTCAGCAGAATTGCAACAGCTACTCTCCAGTTCATTGGACTCACCCAGGATAACTAACAAGGAGATGATGATGGACAGCACCCATCTCAAGGAACAAAGAGTATCTGCAACTGCAAGCAAGATAGTTCCAACTATCTGCTTCATGGGATCTAAGCCCCCTCTCAAATAGAAGCAGAGAAGGCATCACCATCCCCAAATCCTCAAGATTGGCAAATGAACAATGGACTAAAGTAGACTTATTATTATTCTACTATAGACTTATTATTCTAGCAATGGAAGAACTCTTATCATTGATGTAAAGCCAGTGGCCACCAGGGGTTTTGAGGGATGGGAGAGGGAGGAGTAGCAGTAATATGGGGGCATTCTGGGGACATTGGATTTGTTCAGCATGACACCACAGTGATGAATACAGCCCATTGTATATTTTCTCATACCTTACAAAACTGCATGGGACAAAGTGTAAACTATAATGTAAAGTGTAGTCCATGGTTTCTAGCAATGCTTCAATATGGGTTCATCAATTGTAACATATGTACCACAATAATGAAGGATGTTGCTAATATGGGAAAGCGTGAGAGGGGAAAAGAGTGGGGCACGTGGGAATCCCTTATATTTTTTTATGTAGCATTTACATAATCAAAACTTTCTTTAAAAATAAAAAAAAATAATTTAAAAATAGCAATGCTAAAAAAATTCCAACTGATTATGCAAGGTTTTTCTTGAGGAATTTCCAAGTGATTGCTGTTTTGATGAATCTTGGCCACCTACCTCAGCAGTACAGCAGACAGTTGAAGCCATAGACATTTGATGTTATTTATGAAGATAATTCCCTAAATCTGATATTCTTATAAAGTTTTGCTTTAAAGCATCTTAATCTTTTAAGATACTGACACTAAAGGACTTTAAATGGCTATAGATACTTAGCACTCGGTCCCCCTTTCAAAATCTTAGGTGGAACCCATTTTCACCTTGTTTTGATTAACTATTCAAAGTTCTTAGCAGAAAGGTCATTCATCTTGCAACATAAGACTCATTTTCATTATGTGTACTTTTCTTAGTGAAAGAATATCAAGTAAATATGAGTTTCAACAGTTGTACTGACTCCATGTATAATAAAAACAAGAAATTTGGTAGATCTGAAAAATTAAGCTTACTTGTTTTTCAGATTAGCACCACTTCATGTGGTAGACTATGGTACTTAAAACTTATCTGATTTGGAGGCAAGATGGCATCAGTTTAGGAGGGCACTCACTGACTCACTTAATGTGATGACAGCTGATTGGGGACAGGGTCCTGCCCGGGGGTCTGTGCTGTGGGTGCACAGAGCGAGAGGCTTGGGACATCTATCTGGAGGCAGCTCAATGGTGTGGATTGCTTGGTAGAGATTCATGAGTTTTAACCCTGCCCATGGAGGTTAACACAGATGGCTGAGCCCCGCCCTCAGGGAAAAAGGCTGCTTTGAGCCATGACTCCCACCAGCAACGTGGTGAGAGGGAGTTTCTCTGAGAGTGCAAGGATTCTGGTGAAGGGTTGAGAGGGGTTTCATTTCTGGGGATTTGGCTGCCCGGAACCCCTTGCAGCTTTGGGGAACAAAATAGCTGGCTTGAATCATCACTAGGCAGAAGGGAGTGGCAAATCTGCTGAGGAAGTTGATTTACCCAGCTGCCCAGGGATACACCCCAACTTCTGCCACTGGCAACCTGGTTAGAGGGAGCATTCTCTGAGAGTGGAAGGGTTCTGACAGAAGGTGGAGAGGGGTTTCCTTTCTGTGAATTTGGCTGCCCAGACTCCCTCATAGCTTTGGGGAGCAGATAAGCCTGCTTGAAGTAGTGCCAGTCTGAGGGGAGAGATGAATCTACTGAGGAAGCCCGATTTACCCAGCAGCCTTGTGACACTGAGGCTTGGCTCCAGAGGGGGCAGAGTCAGCAAATTTTATCATTCTGCATGGACAAGCATCAGAGATTCAGCTCCCCTGGGGAGGCCAGGAAATGGGAGGTGCTTGATTACTTTCCTTGAGCCTAGTTAGAGTCCCCTCGGTGAAGGGGGTGGTCTAGAAGAGGACTTCTTTTGGGTCCATTATTTCATCAAAAAAAAAAAGGAAGACAGTCACTTTAAAAAGTAAAAAAATAAATTTTTCTTTTTAATTTAGTTTAATACAATTGATTGATGAACACAAGCAGGCTGAAAGGTTCCACAAGGGCCCAAGAAGGAACACTGTTCTTCCTTAGATTTGTTTGACTGCTTGCTTGTGTGGTTGTTTGGTTTTTCTCTATTTGTTGTCTCTTGCTTTTCTTTCCTCTTTCCTCCATCCCTTCTTTTTTCTTTCTTTCCTTTTTTAAATTAGGTACTGCTAGCTTGTCTCTTCTTTGCTGTGCTTCTTCTTCAGTGATTTCCAATTCTCTGTCTATATTGGTTTTGTCTCCTTCCATCATCTTTCTGCCTTCAGCTTGCTGTTGTAGTTCTTACATACCACATTTTTCATTAGCCCACAATGTAAGGGTGTCAGTTTCTATTCTATTTATTCTGTTTTCTTTTTTTAAAAAGTAATATTAACTTTTTCCTTTCAGTTCTTTCTTTTCTCTTTCTCCCCCTCCTCATCATTCTAGCCTTCTAAATCATTATATATATATATTCCTCTATTTGGTTTCCCAGTCCATTGTAGGTACTCCACTTTATTTCCTATTACTCTACCCTGCCTACATGAGCTAAATGTTTGTTTCACTAAGTCTTATATGGCCCCTCTTCTAACTGTTATCAATATTACTATTATCCTTCTTCCTTTCTCACCTCTTTTGATTTCTCTGACCCTAATCTTTTGCCTTCAAGGGAACATAGAAAGAAACAAGGAAATAAAATACGACGGAAAAGTGTCAAAGAGAAAACAACACACACATGGAACCACAAGGTAAATAAAACTCTAGAGCAGAGAGAGAAGGTAATCAACCGAATAAACCCATGATGATAAATGATGAATAGAGGGCAACAAAAAATTACAAACCACACTGAGAAACAGGAAGACATGGACCAGTTCAATGAACAAACTAAAACCCAGAAAGAGATGCAGAACATCAAACAACTAATCAAAGATTTCCAAACAAATATCATAGACCAACTTAATGAAGTGAAGGAATATATAAAGGATATTAAGAAAACACTGGGAGAACATACTGAAGAAATTGTAAACATACATAAAAAGGTCATGGACATGATGGTGATCAATGGCACAATCTAAGAAATCAAAAAGACACTGGATTCACATAACAGCAGATTTGAACAGGCAAAAGAAAGAATCAGTGATGTGGAAGACAATGTATCTGAAATCAAACAGATAGAAGAACAGATAGACAAAAAGATAGAAAAAATCCAGCAAGGACTCAGGGATTTAACCAACAACAAAAACGCACAAACATATGCATTATAGGCATCCCAGAAGGAGAAGAGAAGAGAAAGGGAACAGAAGGAGTATAGAAGGAAATAATGGCTGAAAACTTCCTGACCCTATTGAGAGATGGATATGCAGATCCAGGAAGCACAGTGCACGCCAAACATATAAATCCCAAAGGCCAACTCCAAGACATATACCTGTCAAAATGTCCAAAGCTCAAGACAAACAGAAAATAATCAAGGCAGCAAGAGAAAAGAGAACCATCACATACAAGGGAAGCACAATAAGATTAAGTGCTGATTTCTTATCTGAAACCATGGGGGCAAGAAGGCAGTGGTATGGCATAGTCATACCACTAAGTACTAAAAGAAAAAAGTACTAAAAGAAAAAAACTTCCAGCCACGAATTCTCTATCCAGCAAAACTGGCATTCAAAAATGATGGAGAGTTCAAAATATTCACAGATAAACAGAAATTAATAGAGTATGCCAATAAGAAATCTACAGTTCAAGAAATACTAAAGGAAGTTCTACAAGTTGAAAGGAAAAAACAAGGGAGAGAGAGTTGGAGGAGAGTTTAAAAACAACTGAAAAAACAAAAACAGAAACAAAACACCATATGATATACATTAACCCAAAGAAAAAATGGCTGAAGTAAGAAATTCATTGCGAGTAATAACATTGAATGTTAATGGATTAAATTCACCATTCAAGAGACACAAATTGGCAGAATAGTTAAGGAAAAATGATCCATCTATATGCTGTCTACAAGAAACCCACCTTGGACACAGAGATTAAGGGAGGCTGAAAATGAATGGCTAGAAAACAATTTACAAGCTAACAAAGCCAAAAAAGGGCAGGAGTAGCTATTCTAATATCAGACAAAATAGACTTTAAATGCAAAACTATTGTAAGAGACAAAAATGGACACTATATATTAGTAAAAGGGGTAATCTCTCAAGAAGAAAGAACAATCATAAACACTTATGTACCTAATCAGGGTGCCTCAAAATACATGAGGCAAACTCTGGAAAAACTAAGTGGAGAAATAAATGCCTCTAAAATTATAGTGGGGGACTTTAATACACCATTATCATTAGACAGAACATCTAGACAGAGTATCAATAAAGAAACAAAGACACTGAACAACACATTAGAGGACCTGGACTTAACAGACATATACAGAACACTACACCAAAATACAGCAGGATTTACATTATTCTCAAGTGCACATGGATCATACTCCAAGATAGATCACATGCTAGGTCACAGAACAACTCTCAATGAATTTAGAGAGATTGAGATTATACAGAGTAATTTCTCTGATCACAATGGAATGAAATTGGAAATCACTAAGGGCCAGAGAAACAAGTTAGGCACAAGGATATGGAAGTTAAACAACACACTCTTAGACAAACAGTCGGTCAAGGAGAAAATCTCAGAAGAAATCAGTAACTACCTTGAAACTAATGAAAATGACAACACAACATATCAAAACCTATGGGATGCAGCCAAAGCTGTCCAGAGAGGGAAGTTCATAGCCATAAATACATATATTAAAAAAGAAGAAAGAGCTAAAATTGAACACCTAACTGCACACTTGGAGGAATTGGAAAAACAACAACAAACTAAACCTAAAGGAAGTAGAAAGAAGGAAATAACAAAGATTAGAGCAGAGCTAAATGAAATAGAGAATAAGAAAGTGTAGAAAAATAAACAAAACCAAAAGCTGGTTCTTCAAGAAGATCAATAAAATTGACAAATCCTTAGCCAGACTAACAAAGAAAAAGAGAGAACAGATGCAAATATACAAAATAAGGAATGAGCAAGGGGATATCACTACTGACTCCACAGATAATAAAGACTATCATAAGAGGATTCTTTGAAAAATTATATCCAACAAGAATGATAATTTAGAGGAAATGGACAAATTTCTAGAAACTGACACACAGCCTACACTGATGAAAGAAGGAATTGATGAACTCAACAGTCCAATTACAAGTAAAGAGATAGACTCAGTCATCAAAAACCTCCCAATTAAGAAGAGCCCAGGACCAGACATCTTCACAGTTGAGTTCTACCAAGCATCCCAGAAAAAACTACCAATCCTGCTTAAGCTCTTCCAAAAAATAGAAGTAGAAGGAACATTGCCTAACTCATTCTATGATGCCAACATTACCCTAATACCAAAACCAAACAAAGATACCACAAGAAAGGAAAATTACAGACCAATTTCTCTAATGAACCTAGATGCTAAAATCCTCAACAAAATACTTGCTAATTGCATTCAACAACATATCAAAACGATTATACACCATGACCAAGTGGGTTTCATCCCGGGTATGCAAGGATGGTTCAATATAAGAAAATCAATCAATGTAATACAACACATAAACAGATTGAAAGAAAAAAATCACATGATCATCTCTATAGATGCAGAAAAACCATTTGACAAAATACAGCAACTTTCCTGATAAAAACACTGCAAAAGATAGGAATAGAAGGAAACTTTCTGAATATGATAAAAGGTATATATGAAAAACCCAAAGCTAACATCATCTTCAATGGTGAAATCCTAAAAGCCTTCCCTCTGAGATCGGGAACAAGACAAGGATGCCCACTATCACCACTCCTATTTAACATTGTCTTGGAAGTACTTGTTTGAGCACTGCGGCAAGAAAAAGATATAAAAGGCATCCAGATTGGAAAAGAAGAAGTAAAAATTTCTTTATTTGCTGACAACATGATCCTATACATAGAAAGCCCTGAGAAATCTACAACAAAGCTTCTGGAACTTATAAAGGAGTTCAGTAATGTCGCAGGCTATAGGATCCATTCTCAAAAATCAGTAGCATTTCTGTACACCAATAATGAGCAATCTGTGGAGGAAATCAAGAAAAAAATACCATTTACAATAGTAACTAAAAGATTCAAATACCTAAGAATAAATTTAACTAAAGATGTAAAGGACTTATATACAGAAAACTACACAACACTGTTAAAGGAAATCAAAGAAGACTTAAGTAAATGGAAGAATATTCCCTGTTCATGGATAGGAAGACTCAATGTCATCAAGATGTCTATCCTACCCAAACTAATCTACAGGTTTAATGCAGTCCCCAATAAAAATGAACACTGTATTTTTTAAGGAACTGTAAAAACTAACTACAAAATATATTTGGAGGAGGCAGATGTAGCTAAAATGGTTAGGCATCTGCCTGCCATATGGAGGAACCTGGGTTCGATCCCTGGGACCTCCCGGAAAAAAAAAAAAAAAAAAACATATATATATATATATATTTGGAAAGGTAAGGGGCCCCGAATAGCCAAAGACATATTGAAAATGAAAAATGAAGTTTGAGGTATCACATCACCCGACTTTAAAACATACTACAAAGCTACAGTGATCAAAACTGGCACAAGGATAGACCTAGTGACCAATGGAACTGAATTGAGAGTTGTGATATAGATCCTCACATATACAGTCATCTGATATTTGACAAGGCCACCAAACCCATTCAGTTGGGAGAGAATGGTCTGTTTAACAAGTGGCACTTGGAGAACTAAATATCCATATCCAAAAGAATGAGAGAAGAATACCATCTCACACCTTGTACAAAAATCAACTCAAGATAGATCAAAGATCTAAATATAAGAGCCAAAACCATAAAGACCTTGGAAGATAATGTAGGGAAGCATCTACAGGACCTTGTAATAGGATATGGTTTCATGAACTTCACACCCAAAGCATGAGCATCAAGAGAAAAAATAGATAAATGAGATCTCCTCAAAACTAAAAACTTCTGCACCTCATAGGACATTATTAAGAAAATAAAAAGGCAGCCTACCCAATGGAATAAAGTATTTAGCAACTGTATATCTGATAGGAGCCTAATATCCTGCATATATAAAGAAATCCTACACCTCAAAAATAAAAAGACAAACAACCCATTTAAAAAATGGGCAAGTGACCTGAAAAGACACTTTTCCAAAGAAGAAATAAAAATGGTTAAAAAGCACATGAAAAAAATACTCAATATTGCTAGCTATTAGGGGAATACAGTCAAAACTACTATGAGATACCATCTTACACCCCATCAGAATGGCAGCTATTAAAAAAAACAGCAGACTTTAAGTGTTGGAGAGGATGTGGAGGAATAGGAACCCCCATCCACTGATGGTGGGATTGTGGAACGGTCCAGCCACTGTGGAGGACAGTTTGGTGGTTCCTCAGAAAACTAATAGATCTATGATCCAGTGATTGCACTGCTGGGTATACCCAGAAGAATTAAAAGCAAAGACACAAACAAATATATGCACACCAATGTTCACAGGGGCATTGTTCACAATTGCCAAAAGTTGGAATCAGCCCCATGTGCCCATCAATAGATGAATGGATAAACAAAATGTGGTACATACATACAACGGACTATTACTCAGGTGTAAGAAGGAATAAAGTGATAACACATGGAATAACATGGATAATCCTGAAGACCTTATTTTGAGTGAAGCAAGCCAGGCATTGAAGGATGAACACTGTATGACCTCACTGATTTGAATTGAGGAAAGTGAGCAGTCTCTGACAAACAGTGTCTAAAAGATAGGTTAAAAAGGGAGAGAAAGAGAAGAGAAGGTTGTGAGCCATCACCCATGTTTGGAAGGGCTGATTCACCCAGAAACAGACAGGTGGGTGTATCTTAGGCACAAGGGTGGATCCTAATAGGATAGGATAATCAGCATGTCAAGACCTCTTGTTGCATGTAACTATGAATCTTGTCATCCAATGAGTCAAGACAGGGGAGTGTCATGTGCCCCAGGGGGATGGGGAGGAAGGAACAGTAAAGATCAAACAGGGGGTATTTAGTGGTCATGGGAAATGTTTTTCATTACCTTACAGTAATGGACACAGGGCATGGTAAATATAAAAAATTATTAAACTGTACCATCTAAATTGTAAACTATACTGTAAACCATTGACAATGTTTAGTGGCTATGTTTCACTATCTGTATAACTGTTTTAACAATGCTACCATCCATATACAAAAGGTTTTAATATGGGGTGAGTAAAGGGGAAGGAGGTTGGGCATATGAGAGTCTCTAGTATTCTGTGTGTGACTTTGATGTGACCTAAAACTTCTTTGAAAATTAAATGAAAATTCAGGAGACACTGGGGAGTCAGAGGGGGCAGGTGTCGCAGTACAAACTGGACAACCAATAATGCATTGATAAAAGGAAAAATGTTCAAAATTTAAAAAAAAATTTTTTTTTGTTTTTTCCCATTTCCTGAATATCCCAATCCTTTAATTTTACTTTATTTCTAGTGTTTTTTTTTTTTTGTTTGTTTCCATGTATTTTAGCTCATATTTAAACTTATCTTTATTATTTCATTTTTCTATTAATTTTATTTGGCTATTATATTGGCTTCATCTTCAAGGAAGGTTTGGATCACAGAAGGGTTACAGAGGGGGCAGGAGAGGATCATTGGTGGGGGGTTTCTGGGATGGGGGTTTCATGGGAGGAAATTCACATGAATATACATGAAAGATATATAAAATTGTTCAAATGATGAAGGGGAGGAGCATGGTCACAGTGGGTAGACAATCACTCAATAAATGAGGGAATACTGAATTCCCAGCCTAGAGGGCTCTGCCATATTCTTCAGGGGAGTAGTACAGTCCCCTGAGTGCAGGTGCAGTGTCTGGCAAGGGCGGATGGTCCACTAATGGGTTCTTGTTATTGATGATTAGCCTTATGAGTCTTTGCTCTTGTAATTGAAAGTTAGCCTACTCTTATGGGATTCCTAAGGATTGTCACCTGATGCCTCCTTGTTGCTCATATGTGGCCTCTCTCTAAGTCAAACTCAGGATGTGAATGCATTACCTTCCCCCCAGCAAGGGACATAACTCCCAGGGATGAGACTTCCTGGCAATGAGGGATTAATACCAAGTGCCAACTGGCAATATGACTGGAAAAAGACCTTGAATAAAAGGGGGGAAAGGTAAAGACACATGAGTTCATGTGGCTAAGAGACTTCAAAGCAAGTCGGGAGGTCATCCCAGAGGTAACACTTACACAAAACTCAGTAGGATCTCATAGAACACCAAAATGGATATCACCCCACACAGAGGGGCTCCTCAAGGTTCTGGAGACACCCAGGTCCTATATAAGGGGGAATAGCTCCAGAGATTGATGCCTTATCAGTGGGCTCTACTTTGGAATCTGTGCTCCTGAGAGTGACAGTGTTGGACTCAAATAATTCCTCCCTGCACATGGTCCATCAGTCCCTTCTATTCAAACCTACATGTGATGCTGGAGTTTGTAGGTGCATTTCCAGAGACTGGAGCCTTTGGCCTGCCCATGTGCCACTGTGCCTGGAATCTTGGTGGAGCTGCAACTCTACAGCTCAATGGACTTACCCAAGTCACCTGATGAGGAGATGATGATGGACAACAGCCATCCCAGGGAATAGAGAGTGCCTGCAGCCACAGGCAGGATGTATCCATGGGATATAAGCCCCCTCTTACTTGGAGGTGGAGTGGACATCACCATCCCAAACTCCTCAGGATTAGGGGAAGAGCTATGGACTTGAGTGGACTTAATGGTATTCTGTTATAGACATATTGTGATTCAAGCAATGGAAGAAATTACAACATGAGGTGGAGCCAGTGGTCACTGGATGCTTTTGGGGCTGGGAAGGGAAAAGCAGTTGTAATACATGTGCTTTTTCAGGACTTGGGAATTATCCTGAGTGACATTACAATGACAGATATAGACCATTTTACATCAGCATATAACATGCAGATCTGTGTGGGAGAGAGATTGGTCTACAATGTGAACTATGGTCCATGCTTAGTGGCAAAGCCCCAGGATGTGTATATCCATGGCAGGTGATGAGCCACACTAATGAAAGATGTTTATGTGGGATGTTATGGGAGGTGTGGGAGGTGGGGAACATGGGAATCCCTGTAATTCTTGTGTAACATTTATGTAATCTAAGCATCTTTTAAAAAAAAACTTATCTGAACTGGGAAAGGGTGGTGTTTTCTCTAAATTATCATCCAGGCACTTATTATTTAATAGTTCAAATGCATTCCAATAAGCAAAGCATCAGGGTAATATGGATCTAGAATAGATGTAACATTTCTTTTGAGTCAAAGACTGACACATTATAATTTACTCTAAATATTGCAAGGGTTTTTAGAATACATAATGGTTTTCATGAAAGAATAAGGTCTTCTCTAGTGGAGAAAGCAATCTACTAGGAGGGTGAGTATTAGAATTCTTTACAAGAGATAAGAAAGTTACCTTGCTTCTGCCAATTTAGCACCTCAAGTGGTATGAATGAAAATTTGGTGTCAGGTGAGACTGAGCATTTCCTTGATATTTTTGGGTCTTTAAAGTATTCTATTCAATTCTTAGAACTATCATAACTGTATTAAGTTTTGAAACCCATACTGAATTATAAGCATATTTAATGAAACTTTTTGCTATATTTGCATAGTTTTGAGGTGAATTCTTTTACAGAGACTTTTCCTAACCAATGCGGTATATATTTGGTAAGAAAACTTAATTCTACATTATGTCCAAAACAACCTTTCCAGTAATTTTGGTAAACTTTGGTGTTACTATTATTAAATTCTTTACACTTTGTAGGTACCTAAAGATCAAATTAATGTGGCAATGTGTGATGGTGTAGCTGACTGTGAAAATTGTTGCTTTAAAGCCACTTCTTACACATTCAATTTTAGCCATTTAGCTCAAGCTTTTCCTTTAGAAACTAACAATCTTAGGAAAGATGGCCCTGATGGACTGCCTCAGAGACCTGACTTTTGCTCAGGCTTTGAACAAACAGTCTTTCTCTAGTTTAGAAAGCATGCTTATACTTAATGTGCTTACTACTGAACACTCCAGTTATTGGGAAGACCTAGAAGGCAATCACTAACCATTTTCCACTTTCTTTTTAAGTAGACAAAAGTTCAAGATTTTCAAAGTACTTTGGAGGTTCATGGACAGTAAATTAGGTAATAAGAATTAATTGTGAGTCTCACTCCAATGTCCAAGTCTTTAGTTGGGAGGGGTTTCTTTTATCTCCTTTTTTTAGGGGTGACTATTACATTTTGAACCTACAAATTGTTTTATTTTGTAACAATTCTATGGACCTACATTCTTCTTCTCAACATACAAACTAATGTGATTATAATCATGTTATTAATTCTTCAGACAAACTGAAAGATAGTGAGATAGTTTAAAATGATCATTCATGTTGAAAAAGTCTGAAACTATTTGAGAATCCAGTGATATTTAAAATATAGAATAAAATAGTTATGTAAGATCCTCTTTTTAAATTTTTGGTTTTAAGGTTCTTAAATAAAGCAATTTCCATAAAAACTAAAATAGTGCAGGCCATTAGATTTAGGTGACTTCCTTTGGCCTATTCCTGACCTACAAACCTATGATGGAAATGGGAAGGGCAGCCTGTTAATTCCTATGACTGTAGGAGGTGGAGCTTTGGAACTAGTGCTGGGATTGTGGTGAGGCAAGTGAGGCAGAATTTAGCAAGTATAAGGGGAGGAAATCAAGAGCCCCATGAAGAATGCCTTTGATGGGACCATTTGTAGACTGGACCTAGTAAGGACATAGCCAGTGTGCTGGAAACATACCAGTAGAAACTTCACAAACAACAAATAGAGAGAAAAAATGAAAAACAATGGTACACAATATCCAAGAACTGTGGGAAAATTATGAAAGTTGTGAAATAAGTGAAGTAGAAATAATTGAAGGAGAAGAAAGAGATAAGCAGAGGAAATATATGATGTAGTAATCCCTGAATAATGTAAAAAATTAATGCCAGACACCATTGAAAAATCCAGGATGCTCAGAGAAACTTAGGCAAGATAATTACAAAGAATAAATATTGAAAGGAGTAAGGGGAGAGGGAAAGAACAAACACACAACATCAAAATCCAGTTATCTAGGGAGAAACAAGGCTAAGAATGAGATTGGACTTCTCTTCTGAAGCCATGTAACAAGTAGAGAAGAGTGAAATAATTGAAATGGTGAAAGAAAATATAAAACACACGTTAGCAGTTTGATATTATTTATGAATTCCAAAATGAAGGATTATGTGTGTAAACTGGTCTGTTCCTGTACATGTGATGCCCTTTGATTGTATTAGATTCACCTGAGATGTTTTTTTTATTAAATTACCTGTTATGATTAGGATTTTGATTCAACCAAGTCAGGAAGGCATGACTCAGGGTTGAGTCCCCATACCCTTGGAGGGCTGAAATAAACAGACACTAACTGAAGAAGACACACAGGAGAGAGAGCTCTGTAGACACACAAGAGTAGAGAACTTGGTAATTTTGACCCTGCCATGTGACAGAAAGGAGAAGTCTCAAACAGCTAAGAGCTGTTTGGAAGAGAGACAAGCCCTATGCCAGCCTGTAGCTGTTTTCAGACTAAGCTGGGCCCATGGAGCCTTAGGAGGAAGAAGGAAGGAGAGACCAGGCAGAGATTGCCCTCCATCTTGCTTCAACACATAGCAGCTGACTTTAGTGAGAAACCATCCTTGAGTTGGACCCTTTAGGGCCTTGTAACTAAGCTTTTACCCTAAGTAAATACCCTTTATAAAAGCCAACAGACTTCTGGTACTTTGCATCAGCATCCCTTTGGCTGACTAATACACATACCAATGTAGAATTCTGTACCCAGGGAAATGATCCATCAAAAGTGAAGGAGACATAAAGATGTTCTTAGGCAAACAAAAACTGGCACAATCTGTTGGTAGTAGACCTGCCTTACAAGAAATGCCGAAGGAAGTTTTTCAGAGAAGGAAAATGATATAGGGCAGAATGACAGATACACACAATGAAGACTGTTAAGAGACAATAAATGAAAGTAGAATAAAATATGTTGTTTTTCCATCTAATCATCTAACAGATAACAGTTTATTCAGAATTATAGCAACTATATTGTACGATGATAGCTTATGCATAAATGATTTCAATGATGGCAAGGGGCAGGAGTGAACAAATTGGAATACTGTTTTAAATTACCCAAGACATGTTATAGTGATATTTAAAAGTTTACTGAGATACTTGTAAAAGCATATTGCAAACTCTAGGGCAGGGCTTCTTAACAATGAGTCCATGAGCATTAATTGAATTTCAAAAAAAACATTATTCTTGCGTGGATGTGTTGGTGCAGGTGTGATATATTTATAAAATAATACACAGCATGGTGTGGACTTAGTAAAGTGCCCACGGTTTTTACCTGACTGGCAAAGGGAAATGTGGTACAAAAAAGGTTAAGAACCCCTGCCAGGCCCCTTGCATTGGTGAGCCCCCCAGGGCCCATGCAGGGGTATGCCACCAGGCCCCACATGCAGGTGTGCCACCAGGCCCCACAAGCAGGTGAGCCAATCAGGCCCTGTGCATGGGTGCACCACCAGGCCCCATGAGTGGTTGTGCCATCCGACCCCACAAGCAAGTGAGCCACCAGGCCCCATAAGCAGGTGAGCCCCCTAGGCCATGCATATGGGTGAGATGCCAAGCACTTTGTGTGGGTGCACCATAAGGCACCATGAGCCATGCAGCAAGATGATGATGTAACAGGAGACTGACACAAGGGAGAGCCAAGATGAGATGCTCTGTAAAACCAGGAGCTAAGGTGACGCAGGTGGTAGGATGCCTCTCTCTCACATTGGAGGTTCCAAGGATTGAATCCCAGTGAAGACAGGAGAAGGATGAGAAGAGAGGTCAGGAAATGGAGACAGAGTTGCCAGGGGTGGGAGGTTAGCTAAAAAGGATAAAAGTAAACATACAAATAAATAAATCCTTAAAACATGTATAGGGGAGGATACGGACTATGGTTAGTAATAATACTTTGACGATGCTCTTTTATAATTTAACAAATGTTCCACAGCAATGCAAAGTATTTGTAGTGAGGCCATGTGTGGGAGCCCTGTATGATGTTATGTATGTTTGTTTTGTAAGTTCACAATGTTTACTGAACACTTATAGTTTATGTATGTTCATGTATGAATGATATACTTTTAAATATTTAAAAAACAAACAAACAAACAAACATCCTGCTAGAGCAACCACTAAAATAACAAAACTGTGTATAATTGATATGCTGAGCAGGAGAGAAAATGGAATCACATATAATGCTCAATTAAATCAGAGGGGGTAGAAAAAGAAACCAAGAACAATGGGAAGAAATAGAAAACAGTTAAATGTAGAGTAGACATTAACCCCAACTATATTGATAATGACTTAAAACGAGGCTGAGCGCATGTGGGCGTCTGGCTCTCGCGCCCTCGCGCCTCTCACTTCCTGAAAGGCAGGCCCCGGCCCCCGCCGCGACCTCTGCCCACACCGGCCCCCGGCGCCTCTGGGCCGCATCTGGGAATCTCTGAGGGAGAGGAAGCCGGCAAAGATGTAGCCAAAGCTCTTATTCCTGCTCCTCTACTTCCTAGTGCTGCTCGTGCTGGTCAGATTCTTTGAGACTATCGTGTGGTACAAGATGGGCCTCTTTGCCACGCTGCTGTAGGCCATCCTGGAGTGCTGGGCTCTTCGGGGCTACCCGAGAAGGACTTGCGTGCACTGGTGGAGATGTCAGATGACTTAATGAAGGGTGAACTCTATTCTGCTCTCAAGGAAGCAGCAGCATCTGAATCCATTTCTAGTACCAATTTCAGTAGTAAAATGCACTTCTATGAGCTTGTAGAAGACACAAAAGATGGCATTTGGCTGATGCAGGTAATAGCAAATGACAGAAGTCCCATGGTGTGTAAATTCCACTGGGAGAAAATGGTAAAAAAAGATGTCAAGATTTGGAAACCATACAGGCATGTTTAACTGTTCCAGTTACCCCAGATACTGCAAGAGTTGGTATGATCCACACTCATTATGTCTGTTCCACAAACAAGTACTTCTAAAGGGAAAGTCATGCCTTAAAGAAAAGGGTGGACACAAAATTGAAGTAGAGCACATTTTAAAATGGATAACTGCTCATGCAACTTCTCGGACCAAAACCATTTATAATACTGAACATTTGAAAGAATGGGAAAAAAGTGACCAATATTGGGTAAAAATATACCTTTTTGCAAACCTTGACCAACCCCCAGCCTTCTTCTCTGCACTAAGTATAAAGTTTACTGGGAAGAGTTGAATTTATTTTTTTAATGTGGAAAATTGGGACAAAGACTTATATGGCAGATATTGGTGTACATAGCATGCCATCCTATATACTTAGAACTCCTGAAGGAATTTACAGATACGGAAAACTCACAGGCAAATTTCTATCCCTTCAGGATAATATGTCCAAGAGACATATGGGCCCTTAATGTGTGTGCCCCTAGCAACAGGTCATCCACATACTTGAATAAGATACTTGACAAAATAAGATTTAAAAATAACCAGTAAAGACATTTGAAATTGCTCAGAATGGTTTTCTTAAGGAAAATACAAGTAAAACTTAATGGGATAACAATACACATCCACCAGAATGTCTACAATTAAACAAAACAAAACTTGCCATACCAAATGTTTGCAATGATATAGAGCAGCAAGAACCTGAATATATTGCTGATAGAAGATGGAAATAAAATGACCACTTTGGAAACTTTTTGACAGTTTCTTAAAATTCTAAACACATACCTATGTGTGGCAGTATGACATTATTTATGAATTCTAAAGAGATAGAGTTCATATTTGCAAACTGGTCTGTTCCTCAGGATGTGAAAACCCTTTGATTGCATTAGATCCAGCTGAGACATCTGATTAAATTATGTTAAGATTAGGGCTTTGACTCAACCATATCATTAGAGTTTGAGTCCCAGCCTCCTTGGTGAGCTGATAAAACAAACTCTCACACAGAAGTAGATACACAGAGAAGATAAAAAGAGGATCCTGCAGCCACTGGAAGAGAGGTGAGCCTGATAGTTTACAGTTGACATTGTGAAGAGAACAGAGCAGCGAGCCTGGAAAGAAATGGGCCCCAGAGGAAGAGAGATGAGCCCTATGCCAGCCTACAGATGAGATTGGAAGAAGCTGGGACAATAGAGCCTTGAAAGGAAAGAGGAAGGCTCAACCATCACAGACCTCACCTGCCATGTTACATCAACACATGGCAACAGACTGGGTGAGAAAGTACCTCTCATGGTACCTTGAGTTGGACTCTTTAGGGCTTTGTAATGTAAGCTTCTACCCCAAATAAATACCCTTCATAAAAGCCAACAGATTTCTCTTACTTTGCATCAGCACCTCTTTGGCTGACTAATACACTATGTGATTCTGCACGTCCTCCTCTAGGTATTTACTCAAGGAAAATAAATGTATCCACAAAAAGATTTATGACTGAATGTTCATAGCAGCTTTATTTTTAATAGTCAAAAATGGAGCCATATACTTGAGTACTACTCAGTAATGAAATGGGATGAACATGATACTCATACAACTAAATGGGTAATTCTCAATATAATTATAATTATGATGGTGAAAGAACCATCCTAATATAAATTGAGTGCTTTAATTGACATGAAGTTCTAAAGTTTATTAAAGAAATCAGAACATTGATTTTCTTTGGGTGGGGAGGGAAGAGTGCTGGTTTAATTTAGAAAGAGCAAGAGGGAAATTGCTGGAGGGATGGAAGTAATATATCCTCACAAGTGTACATTTATTAGTCAAAACAGCAAGCTATGTACTGAAGATTTGTGAGCTTCACTCTGTGGAATGTACACATCAGTATTAAAAAAAAAAAAAAAAACTTAACAGGTATACAAAGGAAAAATAACGTGAACAAAAGGCAGTGAAGAAAACATCTTTGAGAACTATTAAAACATATTTTATGAAATTCTTTTTTCATGCCTTCCACATACAATAAAACCCATAATATAGTAAACATTGATTTTGATAGTATTTACCTACTGCTATCAGCTGTTTCTTTAACATAATCAATCAGTATTATGTTTAAAATGTATGTACAAATGGGAACATTGGGAAAAAATGTTATTCGGCATAAAATACCAAAGTTAAAATGCCACAGGCCTAGAGCTAGGGAGAGAGTTCTGCCCTGCAGGCAGACCTGAAAAGCCAGACTGTGCAGTGGGATGGGGATAAAATGCTTGGAAGAGGGTAGGGGTACAGGGAAGCCTTTGAATTTGTTGGTCACTCTGACAGCATCCCTTCCATTCACCCATTCAACTCAACAGTGCACATGCTATGTGCCTGAACAATCCTAAGTCCTAGGGATAGAACCAATGATGAGACAGACCCAGGCTTTTCCTGATGGAACTCATATCAATACAGTAGGCAGACAATGGACAGTCAGTCAGTCCTCAATTGCTTGGTGATAAAGTATATTGAGGGTAGGGGAGGAAATGTGGTTCAAGAGGTTGAGTGCCTGCTTCCCACATGGGAGGTCCTGGGTTCCATTCCTGGTGCCTCCTAAGAAACAAAAACAAACAAAAAGCAAAACAAATGAAAAAACCAACTCAGGGTAGCTGATGTGGCTCAGTGCTTGAGTGCCAGCTTTCCACATGAGGTCCCATGTCCAATTCCTGGTACCAGGTACCTCAAAAGAAAACAAAAGTATGTTGAGGGTAGATCCAGGCATCAGTGGTAATTCAGGGAAAGGAATAGGGTTTAGTCATGCAAGCCCCACTGAGAAGGTGACATTTAAGCTCAGCCCTCAAGGACATGAGAGATGTACAGAAGTAAGGGAAGAGAAGAGTGTTCTGAGCAGAGAAAAGAGTATGTTCAAATCTTCTAAAGCCATGATGTGCTCCCCACTGGCTGAGAATCAAGAGAAGGTCAATGAAGATGAGAGCATATTCTTAACCTGTGACCAGAGAGGGCAGTGGCAGGTCAAGGATGACTAGAGGTCATGGTGAGGACTGAAGATTTTCTTCAAAGAGCAAAGTGGAATAACTGATATATTTGAAACCAGGGATTCTCTCTTTCCCTCCATTGGCTTCATTGTGTGTCTCTGTCTGTGGATCCCAAGTTTTAACCCCAGATCATTATATATACCTTAAGTCAATATCTCACAATCTCTCTCTTTCCATCTCTCTCTAAGATTTTTGTTTTTCTCTCTTCTCTGTTCCCTTCATGCCTGTCTCTCTGTCTGTCTCCAGGACTCTTCTTAGACACATTTACTCATGTCAAAGCAGGAAGGCATGGGGGTCATGAATGAAAACTTGCATGGGGGCTTGAGAATGCCCCTTTCAGACATGCTCTGGCTCAGTAAGAACCACAGAGTACCTTCTAGTCTTTGGCTCTGCCTGCTCTGATGGGTCCTTCCTAGATGAGGTAAGTGATGGAGAGAGTTGGGTAGGAGTGGGAGGCCACCGGTCTTCCTCCCTCATGCATCCTGGAAAATTCCCCATATTGTCACTAAAGAAATGCAGGTTGTTGAATAACAGGTCTCAAGTATGCAGGGATCAGTCTCTTCCTTGTGGAGGACAGAGCTTGGGGACCACTCTTCTTTGCAAAATTTGTCACTGTTGAAAGATTCCATTTAGCACCTAGTGGCTGTCACAGAAGTGTGAAGGGCTTTTATCCATTGGTCAACAGTAATCCATTTACAGGAGGTTTCAGAATATTTTACTGAAATTTAATTCTTTTTTTCCATTTGAATATTTAATTGAAGTATATCTTTCATACATGAACATACATAAACTATAAGTATATAGTAAATATTGTGAACTTACAAAGCAAACAGGCATATCATTGTATAAGATTCCCACATATTCTACCACCACCATCTTGCATTGTTGTGAAATATTTGCTAAAACTATTAAAAAGCACCTGAAATTTAATTCTTAAACATTGATAGTCTTCATACAATGTATGGGCTGTGTTGCTATTTTATAATAATCCAGAGAAACTCACTCTGACACTTACAAAAGAGAGAAATTTATGGAAGAGATGGAGTATCTCACATGCACCAAAAACAAACAAAGAAACAAACAACAACAAAAAAAACAGCTGAGGCACTAGGCCATGGAATGCACAGAAGCTTGATGTAATGAGTTCAAGTTAAGTATTTAGGAGATGATAAAGAAAGATTTGGGCACTAGGTGACAGCAAACACAAAAAAACTGTCCATGCTATTCTTAGACAGGTTTACAGTGTGAGGGTTGGGGTCACATAGCAGGAGGAGACATTCAAGAATTAGGGTCAGAAGGGAGCCCAAAGAGGGGAAAATTAGGACAAATGGAAAACTTCCAAACTCCTGAGGAAGAGATCTAGGCAATATCACAGAAAGAGCACAATAGGGAGCCTCTGGGCCACAAAGCTGGAGGCTGCCAAAGTGGTTTGGGGGTTTACACATGCAGAATTGTATCTTATCAATGACCAGGGGGTGTTGAGTGCAGTTTTACAGTGTATACAAACTAGGTAATATCTAATTGGCTAATAATTGCTTGTTGTGGGATATGTTTAAAAACAATTTTATGTTTTACAATTTGCATTTAGGCCCACAGGTTTTCATAAAGACCAATGCTGCTGTGAAGAAGTAAACAACACAAGGTGACATGTTCCTGCTTATAGAAAATTCCAATGAACCCCCAAGAAAACTATTAGAACTAGTTAACAAATTCAGCAAAGTGGCAGGCTACATGATTAATATACAAAAATAGTCTGTGACTTTATACTCCTGCAATGAAAAGATCATAAAGGATTTTTTTGAAAATTTCCACAATAGCTCATAGAAGAAAAAACACCTAGGAATAAATTTATCCAAGGAAGTAAAGGACTTGTACACTGAAAACTATAAAACACTGCTCAAGGAAATTAAAGAGAACCCCAGTAAATTAGAAGATATTGTTTGTTCATTGAAAGGAGCACTTAATATTAAGATGTCAATACTACACAAAGCAATCAATGCAATATGTGTGAATATTTCTGCAGACTTTTTTGAAGAAATGAAAAAGCTGACACTTACATTCAGATGGAATTGCAACAAACCTTCAGTAGTCAAATCATTATTACAAAAGAAAAGCAAAATTGGAGGTATCACACTTCCTGGTTTCCAAAACTTACTACAAAGCCACAGTAATCAAAACAGTGCAATACTGGCACAAAAACAGACATAAAGACCAATAAAATAGAATTGAGTTCAGATATGTTCATCACATATCTATGCCCAACTGCTTTTTGACAAGGGTGCCAAGTACATTAACTGAGGAGGGAAGATCTCTTTAACAAATGGTGCTGGGAACACTGGATAACCACCTGTAAAAGAATTAAAGATATATTGATCAATGGAATCAAGTTGAGAGTTCAGAAATACACCTTCATCTCTATGGTCAACTGATTTTTGACAAGGCTACCAAGTCCTCCCATCTGGGACAGAGCAGTATTTTCAATAAATGGCAGTGGGAGAACAGGATATCCATATCCAAAAGAATGACAGAGGACCTCTGTCTCATGCCTTATATAAAAATAAACTCAAAAGGGATCAAAGACCTAAATATAAAAGCCAGGATCATAAAACTCCTAGAAAATGTAGGAAAGTATCTTCAAGACCTTATTGTAGGAGGTGGTTTCTTAGACCTTACACACAAGGCACAAGCAATGAAAAAATAAATGGGACCTTCTAAAAATTCAATGTGTGTGCTTCAAAGGACTTTGTCAAGAAGGTGAAATGCAGCCCACGCAATGGAAGAAAATATTTGAATACCACATATCCGATAAAGGTGTCATACCCATCATATATAAAGAGATCCTACAATTCAATGATAAGAAGACAAATAATCCAATTTAAAAATGGGCAAAAGCCTTCAATAGACACTTTCAAACAGAAGAAATACAGGAGGACTTCTGGGAAGATGGTGGATGAGAAAGACATGGGACTCTCTTCTCTCCCAGCACAACAGTTAGAGGACTGTTGGTCTGGAGAAAATCTATAGTTTTAGGACACCCGGGATAGGTTGGATATCACCTAGAAGAGAGAGGAACAAAAGAAAAGAATCACAATGGCAAAACTGTTAGTTAAAACTGTGGCTCAATCAGTAGGGCTCCCGTTTACCATATGGGAGGCCCCGGGTTCGGTTCCCAGGGCCTCCTGGTGAAGGCAAGCCCGCCCACACGGCGTGGTTAGCTGACCCAGCGAGCACAAGCAGCAAGGGGGGGATAAATGAATAAATAAATAAAATCTTAAAAAAAAAACATCCTTTAAAAAAAAAAAAAAGCTGCAGCTACTAATACCTGCTCCCTCCCACACAATAAAGAAATTCTCAGTACTTAAATTCTCAGTACTTGGGGCCATTATTGCAAAGGAGGCCCCAGGTATCCACCTCTCCAGGAAAGCAGAGAGAGAGAGGGACATAGCATAAGGCTGACTCCGGTTTTGACCCATAAATTTGGTCTGCTGTGTCTCAGGAGCCCTTCCTGGCTGGGTGGGGCCATGCCACTATTTGCCTTAGGAACCAGCTCAATAGTAAAGAGATACTGGAATAAAGAGATCTGGCCCTCTCAATTTCCTTCTCTACTAACCTGGACTGATTGTTCAGAATGCAGAGGGGAGTTGAATTATTTTCTACCCAGGAAAAGGGAAGGAGCCACCAGTGAAGTTTGGAGAGCTGTGTCTGAGAAAGTTTGAATTTCAAGGCTCTTAGATTTCAGGCAGGAGCCCATATCACCTTGATCCAATCTGTTTTGCAACAAACCCACTCACCAGCACCAGGAATCAAAGACAGCTCACAGCACAACTCACAGAAGCCTATCACACTCTCTGGATTGGGCCCCACAGTGACTCAGTGGGAAAGACTGTAGCAAGGCCCTGTGGCTTCCCCTCTACCCACAATATCAGCAACAAGGATGGAACCACAAAAGAACCATTTTACAGCCTGAATTGAAAGAGATCTCTGTCAACATATGGCATCTCGCACAGGTAGGAGACCAGGAATATTTTCCCTATAGTGGCCCCAGCTTCTTGCTCTAGTAACAGCTGGGACCAACATGGAGCCAATGGGAATTTCTTCAAGGTCGTATGCAGATATCTGTATATCAAGTTTGCCAGAAGGATCCTCAAATTAACCTCAAAGCAAATATCAAAGGGAGATGCTTAATCCTCAGAAGCCAAGGTACACTCACTAAACAGTTGATGGAGGCTCAAGAACATGAGCTCCATGAAGCCCAAAGAGATGATATGGGAGATCAGCAAGTGCTGAATGCCAAAAGCCATGATTGGGACCTGAACAACTCATACATGCTACTGTGATCTGTGTCACTCCAGGTTGGAGGATATTGTTCAGGAAAGGGTAGAGATATGCAGATACCAAGGCAGGTTCTCAATAGGTATCCACTGAAGAGGATCCCAGCACCTTCATTTCCTGCAAAACCATTACTACCAAAGTCACAAAGGAGCATCCGCTTTAACAGGATTCCACAAGGTGTGGGGGAGTCAAAATGATGACCACTGGCACTCACCAGCAGTCTTGGATAAGCGCAGTACAAGGGAGCAGGGTCCCAGGGGAAACATACCAGTCCACACTGGGGAGTTTCATTCAGGTTGTGTGCAGAGTGGCTACCTGGCAGTTAGGACCTGAAGATCCCTCCTCTAGCCTCCCAGTCAGCTCCTAGGAGCTCTTTAAAGCTGAAGCTCCTTTCTTAGTTTGGTAGCAATAGTTTTAAAGGCCCTGGAGGTCCCAGATATCCTTTTTGCTTGCACCCAGGGAGACCTTGGCATACCACATGCACAGCAGCCTTTAACACTTGGTCAGGTCCCACTCACAGCCAAGGGCATTGAGCACCTTACAGATCTCCCACATATCTTTTGGGGCTCCAAGGAGCTAATGATTTTCATCCTCAATTTCAAGTTCCATGAATGCAGCTCTGCCTCCTGGAGATCCTGAACATCTCTCCTTTGTATATCCTCTCCCATTTGTCTTGCTTCCTACTGGCACACACCAAGCATGCATTACTGCAGATAAATTTAAAGAATTGCTTCATGGTCACTTCCTGGCCTTAGAAGTTGCCAAAAGTGGAGGCTGGTCTCACCCCACAGGAAAATTCTGCTGCTCACTTATCACTTGGTTTTGCTCCATGTGGATGGAGATTCCCTTGGAAACAGTTTGTGGGGAATTGGTCCCATCAAGGTCGCCATCCCCACTGCACACTACATATGAAGATGGGGTGGCAAAGGGCAACTTGGGAGCCTGTGCCGGGTTGGGGTCCCTCCCAGTGACTCTCCTTCAGGCCCATCCCTGAAGCCTTGCTGAGCTCCACCAAGGCCATTGGGAAGATGCTCGTGCAGGTGGGACAGAACCTGGGATGATGTGGCCAAGGCAGAAGTCTTGGAGGATCCTGACTCTGGCACACTTTAGCTTTCTCTGTTCTTCTGCATGAAGGCCTGTCTAATGCTGCTTTTCTCCAGAAGAGGAGTATTGCATGGTTGACTGGTGCTGGTGGAGAGGTTGTACCTGGAAAGGTCAGGTGTGGGCTTCTCCCTCCTCTGGCCTGGCAATGTCTTTTGGCTCCTTCACTCAATGCTCAGTCTGACAAGATTTTCTTTGAAACCATGTGCCAAGCAGCTTCCATCCATCTCTTTGGTTTTTTGTTTGTTTGTTTTTTCTCTGTCTCTTTGAACAGCATTTTATGGTTTTACATAAAATTGCTTTCTTTTTTCCAGACCAAAAGAAAAAATACTTTTCTTAATAATTTCTGAACTTGGTGAATAAACTCATGTAATATGCCTTTTCATTCAACTGAATAAAGAATAATAAAAGCTAACTCAGAAGTATCACTTATTTTCTACTAGGCTCAATTCTAAGCATTATAGAAATACATATATAGGTCTTCTCATAGCACATTTGGGTAGTTACTGTTATCTTTCTCAGATGACGAATCTGATATTGACAGATGTAAAAGGAAGAGCTGGGATTAAAACCCAACATTTCTGACAATATTGATCTAATTAACACATTATGCTGCCTCTGAGATCAAAATTAGCTATAAATTGGACTCTTGAGAAGTAATAAAAATAACATTTTTGAACTCTAATCAGGACCCAGCAAGTTTAAAGGGTCTGGTAGGTAACTCTGAAAGAATTAGGCAGGATTCATCCTGAAGCAGCTCCTAGAACATCTGATTTGGAGACTACTTGACAAAAGAGGCAAGGATCTGTAGTAAGCAACAAAAAGTCTTAAGAGGTATTTCTGAGCCCTGGAAAGACAAGACACCTGTAGCCAGAAGCATCTCTAGCCTCACAATGTTAGCACCAAGGGCAGAGAATTTTGGAGACCCTGATGCACAAACTCCAATCAGGAGCTAATGGCATTCATAGGAGGTCAACTGAACATCCCTCAAAATTTATGAGCAAAAGCTTAGGCTGGCAGCAGCCTCCCTCCCTACAGCCAGCGTTATCACCTCTAACCTTTCTGAAACTAGAGAGGGGAAAGGCAAGTGCTGAGTGGAAATCCCACAGGTAGTAGGCAAGACAAGAAATCAGACCCTCCACACCATCTGGTAGTGTTGTACCCTGAAAATATGGTTGCAACTTGAATGAAAGTGACAAAGTGAATCCTATTTGAGATTAGCCTGAACAAGGACTATAGATGTAGTGACCATGTCTTCTGCATTATGCCTGTTGCTCAAGCACTGAGAATCACAGTTTTTAGTCTCAAAAGTGACACAGTTTGTCTGATAAATCCAACTATCAGACTTCTGGCTCCAGTCAAGAAGGAGCAGCCACATTCCTCACTAGTCCTTTTTCTTCTAACAACAACAACAACAAAATTGGGTATAATAAACTAAACATAGGAAGGCTCTGAAGAGTGGAAAGAAAAAAACAAGTTGCCTAAAAACTCTACTTGAGGAAAAATGTAGTGGTGAGTTCCTT
The DNA here is from genome assembly GCA_026826555.1 of Tolypeutes matacus. Lineage (NCBI taxonomy): Eukaryota > Metazoa > Chordata > Mammalia > Cingulata > Chlamyphoridae > Tolypeutes > Tolypeutes matacus. The sequence continues at coordinate 569,776 of JAKSZT010054483.1, read as the reverse complement.
GTGCCACCAATATATTGCAAAAAGGGTGCTAGAGAAGCCCACAACCCAGAGTCAAAAGAGGCTTCCCCCCTAGCCAAAGGACCAGGAAAAGACATAACAAAAAGCTTTTTTGATTAGGCCCACCCACCCACCCAAGCTCCAAAGGAAAAACAGCCCAGGTGTTAGTGTGGCTGAACAGGCAGCTGAATGTCCACTCCAACTGCAGGAAGAAGACAGAGTGAGGTGGTGTGAATTGGTGCTTTGCTTTTGTAGGGTGGTGTCAACAGGGTGCATCTGGGAGCTGCAACTCCACACTTAACTCAGCAACAGTGAGGTGGAAAGACACAGAGCAGGTTGTGCTCCTCCCCACCTCACCCAGTCTCACCTTCCCCCACTCCCAACCTCAACCTCATCACCTAATCACCACCCAATTGCTCTCTAGCCACACTAGTGCCCTGGCTATTCCTTTAACATACCAGGATCCCACTTCAACATCAGTTTTTGATGGGATGCTCTTCCCCAGATAGCTGCATGCTTCACTTATTCTTCCTTTATGTACTGCTCAAGTGACCTTTCTTGGTGATGCCCTCTGTATTAGTTAGCCAAAGGGGTGCTAATGTGAAATACCAAAAATGGGTTGGTCTTTATAAAGGGTATTTATTTGGGGTAGAAGTCCATGGATACCAGGCCATAAAGCATTAAGTTTCTTTTCTCACCACAGTCCATTGCCACGTGTTAGAGCAAGACAGTTGCCGGCGTTTGCCAGGGTTCAGGTTTCTGGGGTTCCTCTCTTCCCGGGGCTGCGTTTCTCTCCGGGCTTAGCTCCTGTTTCCTCCACAAGGTCAGCTGTAGATGATCAGGTGAACAGCTTGCTTCTCTTCTCTTCTTTCCCACATCAAAGCTGCTTCTCAAATGACTGCTTCAACTTTCCTTTGCCTTGCCTTTTATATTCAATCCCCCACCCACCAAGGGGTGGGGCTCAATGCCCTAATCCTAACCTAATCATGCTCAGATTAACAGATCAGTTTACAAGCATGATTCAATTATATTTTTGGTATTCATAATTACATCAAACTGCCACACCCTCCATGACAAGCTTTAAAATTATACCCTCCTTCCCCAACACTGACAGCCACTACCTTACCCTCATTTTATTTCCATAACACTCTTACCTCCTCCTGTATTAAATAATCTACATATATATTCTATATATCCCACTCCCACCTAGAATATGATCTCCTTCAAGGCTGAAATTATTTTTTGTCATTGCTCTAATGCCAGCATGAGCTGGCACAAAACAGGCCATCTACACATACTAGTTGAATAAATAAATGACTGAATGTTCTTGGCACAATCTCTACCATCCATGACTAGAAGAGCTCAGTCATATAGTATTAACCCAATCAAATCATGGACAATACACCAAGATGCACTTAAAAATCATGTTGAAATAATTTTTAAAATATATATTAAGTACTTACTTTGGGTCAGGCACTGTGCTAAGTACTGTGCATGAATTATTCTTTTAATGGTCTCTGATATCTTGTCAGGAGTCATCTTATATTGTTTACAGATGGAAGGGAAAGCAGAGCTTTAGAGTATTCAGAAGTGCCAGTGGTCACACAGAGGGAAAGAGGAAGCATGCAGACTAGAGCAGGAGTCAAATCAGAAATATCTGTCTCCAAACCCCAAGCTCTCAATCTCCAAATTATACTGCTTACCCAATTCTGTAAATTCAGGTCTACAAAAGACCACAACTCTGTGGTGCATGGGGGGAGCAATCCAATGGTCTGCCTTGTCGAAGAAAGATTTTTAGAGGTTCCAGCAGAACTGGATAACAAATGGACTACAGCATATTTATCATAATATATAAACAACAATTTACTAATAAAGAGGAAGAAGATAATGATGGTGAGAGGGAAAATTCTATTATTTATTGAAGGATTTACATGATATACAAAGCTGCCTTGCTTCAGACTAACTTGTATAAATATTATTTCTTGATTTTGATAAGTATTGATCAGGAGAGCATTTGGGGTTTTGCTTTGACCACTATGCAAAGTACAAATATCATGTGGCAAACTACTGTCAATTCACACCTCTTGAAAATAAGTTGAATTCAGATAGGGTTTGTAGGATGAACTAAAAGGTGCATGAACAGAAGTTCATTGCCTCCACATGGACATGGCCAGGAGAGCAGCTGTAGGCAGTGCCTTAACTTCTCCAGGGAGCAATTCTAGTTCTATTTCAACCACAGACAAATGGACCCCTAGAGTCCAGGTAGAGGTCATTTAGGATAAAGATCACTACACCAATTCTCACCACACAGGTCCTTTAAATGTATTTTACCAGAATCTATGTGTGCCATTAAAGTAAAATAACACTAATGATGATTTTTTAAAAAAATTTTGGTAAAGAGCCAGAAGAGTCTTTAAACCTTTTAACCCTCAAACAGATTAAATTAATTGAACTGACTATGCAGAGTGGTTAGTTAGGGACCTTTAAAATTACCATTCAGTATTTGAAGAGACAATTTTATGTTATCCTCTCTGATGATAACAGTCTACTCAGACAACTACAATGTTACTGGTAATAAAACTATATCAGAACCATATGGGATCATGCTTTCCATTTCATCTTCAACTGCTAAACATACATACCATCTCAACTGAGAAAAAATGCTAGAACTAAATGTGAAATGTAAATGTCCAAAGAATAATGGCTATTATGGGTTCCCTATTTAAGTCAACCATGTGCTTGACACTGATAAGCATCAAGGACAAGAAAGGGAAAATACCCCACATTCCTACCCTCAGGAAATTTGAAATACTCATGGAGAACACAGACATGGAAATCCATTATTACATTATCAACAAGTAAGTTCCACACAGAGAGAGGAGCAGAGGAGAGCACAGATGGAGAGACCAGTTAATCCTGCACAGTCAGAAAGAGGTACCGTGTCATCCAATGTAAATCATTAAGAGGGCTTTCCCAGGATGAGAATGAGGTGAAAGGAAAAACTGAAATATTTATGAAGCAAGAATTGAGAATCATAACCTACATGAATCTGATTACTTTCTTCTGGAAGGAAACTCCTTGTTAGGAAGTGGAAGAAGTAAAATAAATATGCAACATCATGACTGCCATCCACACAATGTTTCTTAACACCCACTGAGGTCCTCATTAAAATTAAAATGTCTGAAAACTGAGTATGGCATGATGGTAACCTAAAAAGGTCAGAGGAAAGGATTTGGAAATAGAATATGAGACATCAGCTCTTGTCCAAGAAAGAGAATGGTTCACTGAGAATTCAATTTGGCATGCCATAGTAACTCACCTGAGACATATTTAGAAGCTTCCTATTTGGAGCCTTTCTCCAACTGTGTATGGGTAAATATGTAACCCAAATTTGTTGTACTTACAAAACAAATAAAAGAATGTATTTTGTCAAGTATCACTTACACATCTATGATGGGAGGCTTTTCTTACTATACCATGGCATCTTTGATAGCAGCTTTTAATTGGATTTTATTTGGGTTGTCAGAAGCCAGAGCCAGAGCCAGCTTCCTGGACCCAAGACCTGTGCACATGCACAGGGACCTAAGCTCAGAAGGACTTTGTGCTTTGTTTAGTGCTCTACTCTTATCATCTTGAAATTTGTAACCATTTTATCTTTGAAGTTGTGTTTAGTAAGTTAAGCCCAGCAGGACAGTGGATCAGAGGAGATATACACAATATGCATATCTATCATTCTGTGCCACTCCATTAGCATGTAGCATTCACAATGTCCCATCAGCAAAAAATTACAATGAACTTTTGATGGGTGGGAGTTCAACAAGACTCAATATGAGTAAAAAGATAAGCATGTTACCTCTATGAGTATAAAGGGGATGCTAACAGCTCCAAGGGGCCACACTTCCTTTTCAACTAGAGCTTGTTTCCAAAGTAGAAGGAAGATTTACCTTCTAAAAAACACAAAACAACCAAGGATACATTTCATATCCTTTCTTATTCATATTGCCCTCTATTAGTAAACCATTTATATTGAAAATGGCAAGAGAATTAAAGAGAAATATAGGGCAACTAATGGTTCCTTTCCTTCAGTCTTTCCTTATTCATCACTAAGCAAATGGTAGAGAGTGTTCATCAAATGTGCACATATCAAAAGGCAAAATAAAAACAGTTGTGTTAGTTTTGTGCAGTTTCAACTATTCTAGTAAGAATGAAATACATGCACAATGAATTAAGAGTTATGAAATAGGAATTGTGTAATTTAGTGACTCCATATACAACTTAAATGCTCTTATATTTGTATTTAAAAGTAACACTGTACAAAATAAAGAAAATTCAAGCTAATAATTTAAATTTTTTAATTTTTTTTACACTGAGAATGGTATTAAGTAGTAGGAAAAAATCCATGAAAAGTGGGATTTTGTGGGAGAAAAGAAAAAGCTTTATATTTTAGTATCATTAATGACACCTTTTCACCTGCTTTTAAAGCAGGGGTCCCACTTTTCAATTTGCATTTGGTCCTGTCAATTAATTAGCTGGTCTTGGGGTGGATTTGTGGTTTTCAACATATATAGAAATGAATATAGATGTAATTATCTTAATGTACATATTTATATATGTGTAGATATATATATATATATACACACACAGCATAAATATTCATATATTCCTTAGTTCTGTTCACTGAGAAGAACAGTAAGCAGTGACAACCCAACAGCAATGAGCTTCCTAGGACCCAGATCTTGCTTTCTTTTTCTTCTTTTTTTAATGCTTTGCTTTTATTTATTAAATTTTTTTGTAATTATAAACTTTATTTTTAGAGAAGTTTTAGATTACAGAAAAGTTACATCAAATAGTGGGCATTCTCATCCTCAAATCCTCAAGATTGGGGAATGAACAATTGACTAAAGTAGACTCATTACTCTTCTACTATAGACTTATTATTATTCTAGCAATAGAAAAACTCTTATGAATGATATAAAGGCAGTTGCCACCAGAGGTTCTGAGGGTAGGGACAAAGAAGAATAGGTGTAATATGGGGGCATTTTTGAGACATTGGAGTTATCCTGCTTGATCACTGCCATGATGGATACAGGCCATTGTATATTTTGTGAAAGCCTACAAAATTGTGTGGGACACAGTGTAAACTATAATGTAAACTGTAGTCCATGGTTAGGGGCAATGCTTCAATGTGTGTTCATCCATTGTATCAAATGTACCACACTTAGGAAGTATGTTGATAATGGAGGAAAGTGTGGGAGGAATAGGGAGTAGTGCCTATTGGATTCCCTTTTACTTATTATGAAACATTATTGAAATATAAAACTTATTTAAAATTTTTAAAAATTTAAAAAATATAGGGGAGTAGATGTGGCTCAAATGGTTGGGCATCTGTTTGCCATATGGAGGAATATGGGTTCAATCCCTGGGACCTCTTGGTAAAATAAAGAAAAAATATAGAAAGTGCATGGGCATGCCATCAGGCAGGGCAAGTGGGTGAGCCTCCAGGCCCCACAAGCAGGTAAGCCCCCAGGCCCCATAAGTGGTTGAGCCATCTGACCCCACCAAACCATACAGTAAGATGATGACATAACAGGACAGAGAAGCAGGGGAGAGCCAAGATGAGACATGCTGAAAAACCAGGAACTGAGGTGGTGCAGGTGGCAGAATACACCTCTCTCCCACATTGGAGGTGCCCAGGATTGAATACCAGTGAAGACAGGAGAAAGATGAGAGGAGAGGGAAGGAAACAGACACAGAAAATTGCCCAATGAATGGATGCAAAACAGCAAAAATTGGGGAGGGGGTTAAGGTGGATTAAAAAATAGAATTGACATGAAAAAAAATATAGGGAGGGAACATATGTCGCTCAAGTGGTTGAACACCTGCTTCCCATGTATGAAGTCCCTGGTTCAATTCCCAGTACCTCCTGAAAACAAAGAAAGAAACAAATGCAAAAAACAATTCTCATTGGAAAGAGAATGTAGATCATTGGCTGAGCACCTGCTTCACTTGTACAAGGTCCTGTGTTCAATCCCCAATATTTCCTATATATATATAAGTGACTCTCATCTAACACCCTGACCCACCTACACAATTTCCCCTATTATTAACCTCTTACTTTAGTGAGGTACATTTGTTACAATGGATGGACCAATACTGAAGCATTACTACTAAGCAACATATATAGTTTACATTATAGTTTTCACTTTGTGCTGTAAAGTTATAGTTTTAGAGGGCATTTTTAGGGCATTGGAATTGTTCTGTATGATACTGCAATGACAGATACATGACATTACATATTGGTCAAAGCCTGTAAACTGAGTCTTTTAAAGTTTCAATAGGCTCCTGCCACCACATGTGATCCTGCAACCATTCCCCAGGCCAGGGTTGCCTTGCTCTCTTACTCTACACCTCGCCCAGTCTATCCTTCTTCCTTCTGCCTGCCTGAGTCCCACCTGCTCATTAATCTCATCTCATCTCATCTCACCATTCTATACTCCTCTTGCACACACAACCTGGGCCCTGGGAATGAAGTAATCTTATTTTCCAAACAAAAATATTAGGACATCTTGTGTCACAATCATTTGAACTATAAATAAAATAGGGAAAATCCTTTCAAGTGGATGAAACTTTACCAAAAAAGTTTCAACAAAAATGTAAGTACCTGCTATTGTGCTGCATCAGCAAAACATCTGTTTTTTATTGTTGTTTTTTTACCATATATACAACATAAATTTCCCCTTTTACTCATATTCAAATATATAACTCAATGTTATTATGTTCACTGTGTTGTGCTACCATCACCACCATCTATTACCAAAACTTTTCCATCATCCCTAATAGACACTCTGTACATTGTAAGCCTTAATTCCATATTCCCTACACCTACCTTATCCCCTGGTAACCTATATTCTAGGTTCTTCCTCAATGAATTTGCAGAATGGCTGGTTTTTACAAGAAAATTACTGAATAAGAAAGTGTCAGATTCAAGTTTGTTCAAGAGGTATTATCTAAATCATTCCTCCCTTCTAGACCCAAGGACATCCAAATTATAAAGGACAACAAATGAAAGATTAATTAGAGATTGTGGCCAGTATATTAGCTTTGAGGTTAATCTGAATTAAGATAGAGCTAATAACAAGCTAATATTTTAGTTAATTTTGAATGCTATATATCTGCATTTTGTGTAAAATTTAAAAGGTAGGAAAAGTTATACAGTGAAAAGTCTCCTTTCCACCCTGGTCTCAGTTCCTCAATGTGCATAATTCTAGAGATAGTCTATATCACTAAACAGGTTTTGATAGTTTGGTATGTGAGAAACTATGCTAAGGATTGTCCAGATAGGTTCATTTAACTCTCAGCAGCACAGTATGACAAAAGTAGTATTTTCATTATCCCCAATTTACAAGTGAGGAGACCTGCTTGAGGACAGAAGTGCAGAAACAAATTTCCAAAAACTCTTATGGCTCATAGGAGAGAAAATCCATGTTCTCAAACCTCCCCCACATACACCGCCTCCATGGGTCATAATGGAGGTGATTTGTAAAACACTCCCTTTTCCAAGGTCTTGAATGATAATTTTACTATATTAATCATCATAAAAACTGGAGGACTGGTTATAAGTTTTCTTTTCTGCTAGGACCTAGTGGATGCCAAGTCTCTGATCAGAAAGGCAAATCCCAAAGTTAACATTCTTCATAAAGTCACATGGGACTTACCAGAAGCCAGTATATGGTGGCTCTAAGATTCCAATGCTGTGAAGTCCCTACCTCATCTACATCAAATGCATGTCCTCACCCAGCCCCAGCACAGCCCCAGCCAGCAGTAACCCCTCAGGGACTGTGTTGACTAGCTAGAGATGAAAAACTGACAAGATTTCCATCAAATAAAAGATGTCATTACCTAACCTTGAAATGAAAATATTCTAATTAGTCTCTGAGTTATCTCAGAAAGCACTACCAAACATTAATGCTTTATTCCTTACAATTCCTTAAAAAGCTCAGTCATTCCTACCTATGTTCTACCATTGAAGAAGCTGACATGAGATTAAGAGGTATCAAGATCAGCAAAACTAACATATGAATCCTAAAATCATCTCCTATTACTGGGCTTTATGTTGTAAAAATTCCTGAACAAATACAATGCCAGAAGGTCAACAGATTCATTCAAGGAAGGGATTTAAAGCAACAAGAGCTCCCTGAAGGGCCCTTTCCAAACTGCAATGCTGATCCTGCTGCTGGCCCTTTGAGAAGGCCTGGCCTCTCCTTCACCGGAAGCAGGCTAGCCTGTAGGCTGAGTTGCTGCACACCTAGGCACACCACATGCCCACAGCTAAATGGAAACCCTTGTAATTCTGTCACTTCAGAATGTGAAAACTCACCCATAAGCATGCCAGGTTGCCTGCCCAAAGGTCACAGAAACATCCTTGGGCTCAGGGTCCCCTGTACTACTACGTGGAATAACTCAAATGATGCATTCGGGAGGTACTGAGGAGCTCACAGAAACCTGACTGCCTGGGTTCAAATCCCAGCTCTGCCACCCACTAGCCATGTGAACTTGAATGACTAACAGCTTCTATGCAATTTCCTCATCTATAAAGCGACACAGTATAGTCAGCACACACTGACCATTTTTGTTGTTTTTGTTCAGAAAGTCTTGTCCAATCCAGGGCCTGGTCCCTTCTCACAATATCCTTATATCATAGTATTTATGATAGTATTTCCCCTCTTAAAAGCAAAACTCTGCTTTCAACCAAGCTCATAGAAATACCAATAAGAACTAAATTTTTTCAAACCAAAGACTTATATTAACTATTACATAAAATGATGTATGGGAGCTAAAAACTAAAAGCTCTCACAGAATTCACACTCATGAGTAGGAAGAAGCTAATTTAAATCAATAGTTTAATTCATTTCCACAAAAAAACAATATTCCTATTGTTTAATGCATTATAACCATAGTAGACATTCTCCCTACTAAGAGACAGGTATGAGTTTCACTTTGTAAAAATATAATCAAATTCCACTGATTAATTTTCATAATATTTCAGATTAGTTTTACTATTAAATAACATCCCATTTAAAATATAAATTTAACTTCTAAATCATTAGGGAGTAAAATATCCTTAATTTAAATATATATTCATGATTTGGGGATGACATTTTCACCAAATTTCTTTAGAGACAGAATATTAGTTAGCAGCAGGAATAGCTAACATTTTACTACACACCAATTACTTAAGAAGCTAGGTGTTATTTTTACATGCTATCTCATCCTTTTAATCAGGTGTTCTTAACAAGGAGTCCAAGAGCCTGAAATTAAATTCTAAAAAACATTAACACACATTAACAAACATTAACAAAAAAGGTTAAGAACCCCTGTTAATCCTTTGATGGAGGTACAGGCTCCTTTTACAGAAAAATCACAGCCTTGAGGTGGATTATTAAATGGTTCTGAGGGCTGATGGCTAGCACCTATGTGAGATTTTTAGCTCAAAAACATACAGAACTGTACTTCTCAAGCTTTAATGTGCATGTGAATCACCTCTAACCTTGGTAAAAATGCCTATTATGATTCAGAAAATCTGGGGTGAGGCATTTCTAACAAGCTCTCAGAATTTTTTGAGGCTGCTGGTATATAGTACACATTTTGATACCAAGGATCAATAGGATGTATTAGGTCACACATCACATGCACAAAAAATCTTTTAAAAAGTCATATTTTTTAAATGTCAAAATTTTCTATTAAAAAAATCACAGGATTAGAATTAGAAATATTTATATTTCTTGATAGTATTCTGAACTTTCTGAGACCTTAGTGCCATTTTATAACAACTTGTTTTCTTTTTCAGCTTAAATATATTTTTAAAAATATTTTTAAAGATTTATTTTATTTATTTATCCCCCCCCCCCCTCATTGTGTGTACTCACTGTCTGCCCTCTGTGACCATTTGCTCTGTGCTTCCTGTGTCTGCTCCTCTTCTCTTTAGTAGGTACCAGTAACTGAACCTGGGACCTCCCATGAGGGAGAGAGGCACTCAATCACTTGAACCACTTCAGCTCCCTGCTTTGTTGTGTCTCTCATTGTCTTTCCAGCTCACCACACCAACACATCATGCCAGCTGTCTGTCTTGATCATTTTCTCCAGAAGGCACTGAGAACCAAACCCAGGAACTCCAATGTGGTAGGCAGGAGCTAAATTGCTTGAGCCACATCTGCATCTCTCTGGTTTAAATTTAGAATCCAATTTCTTGGACTTTTCCAGGGGAGAGGCATGGGGGGTGTCCCCTAAAGCCCCTGATTTTCATTAATGTTGGAAAGCCAAGGACAGAAAACTGTTGGAGGTTGCCACACCCTTCAACAGGCCCCTTCTCTTCTTTCACCTGTGCATAACCTCTTAATTTTAAAATTCTAGAGATTAGACAACTGGCAGCACCAGGCAGGATCTTAGGAGCTGGGAACAAAAGTTCTTCCAGATGAAAAGTAAAGCTCTACAACAAAATAGCACTTTACCAAATGCCAAGAATAAAAACCCTGGGCCTCAATCCCTGACCTTAGGTGACAAACTCCCAGCATTGAGCTGCTAACATTTTGTACAAACTACTGTCTTTCAATATTTTGCATGACAACTTGGTTCAACTTGCTAGTGCCAAGTTCTATTTACTTTTAAAAGTCCACAGCCTAACCAAAGCAAGTTTACTCAAGGCCCTGTATTCCACCTGGGCCCTTCTCCCCCATTCTTTTTGCTAACAGCAACACAACTACCAAACCAATACATATCAATACATATTTGAGATCATTCAAGCTTACTACAAAAGGTCAGTTTAAACTTATGCAGAGGGATAACCTGCTCCATTTGTCTTTCCTTAGAGTCCTTCAAAACTACTCTCCAGTCATCAGCAGAACAAGCCTTTCATGCAGTAGACAGATAAACAGTCTATGATTCTGTGAGTTACAAACACTGAGACCTTTATTTAAAGTGTGTTGGCACATTAGAAGGAATATTCTGAGCACTCAAGTAAGCACACTTTGACCAATGCTTGAAAGAAACAAAATACATATACATTGTAGCATAGTACAAATGGCTTCTCTGGCTAAAAAGCTTTGTTGACCAGCATCAGAGCTGGAGAATGCCCTGCCTGCAACAGAAAGGCCTGTTAAAAATTCACAAGACAGGAGCAGGGCTGACAGGCTCGGAGAAATGGCTCTACTATGGACAAGTGGGGTTGGAGGTTGTGTGGACCCCAAGTCAAGCTACAAGTTGCTAAGACCTTTAGTGCCCTGGGGACAGCACGGGCCTTCGCCAGTTTCTAGGCATCACCAAGACGATAAATGAAACAAGCCCTCAATTATGAAGGTGGGGCTGGAGAGGCAGGTGTTCACGTAAGAAGTGCACACCTGAGGCTCGGGTTGGGTGCTAGCAGGCTCCCACTTGGGCGGGGTCCCAGCACAGGTGGGCCGGTGGACTGGGGATCCTGTGAGAAAGAAGGGGTACAGGAGATTGGTCTGGCCCCACACGGTGGGTGCTCTTCCAAGGCTGGCAGGGCCTGTGCCCCAGAAGTCAGAGCGGGAAGGGAAGGTGCCAGGCTATCCTCCCACCCAGCACCTGGGGCCCCGTCCCGCACCTACCACTTGGGCGACCTTGATGCGGCTGAGCTTGCAGTGCAGGTTGTCGGGATGGCAATGCAGCCAGGCCAGCCCAGCGCGCTGGCTCACTGGCTCTGTGGTGGGCTGGGAAGGGCGGCTGGTGCTTGAGATAATGGAGATTCTCCAGGCCTCACTCTTGAAACTGACCGGCTCCGCCTCGCTCTGCATGCTGCCTCCCGCCTCTGGCCGCCTCACGCAGCGAGATCCCGGTGCCAGAAGCTGGCGGGCTCAGCGGGGTCCCGGCATGGCCGCCGCCTCCTGACTGACTGCCCACAGCCACCCCCAGCCACCGCCTCTTCTGCGCCCACCACCCGGCTAAGGCTGTGGCTCGGTGGGCTCAGCTCGGCTCTCACCTCCGCAGCGGAAGTGAGGGAGGCAGGAGAAGGCGGGGTGGGAGGGGGGAGCCAGCGACCCCCAGCTCAACACTTGACAGTGCTCCCCTGCTTAGCGACGTGGAGGGGGCCGGACCGTGGTGGGGGCCCTGGGGGTGGAAACATTGGGCACCACTCCCTCAGGCCCCGCCCTTACCTGAGGTGCTGAGACCCTGGCAGGTTCTTCCGCGTCTGGAGATGTCCGCATGCGCTGTTAGAGCACAGAAGAAATGGGGCCTAAAGTGGGGGGAGCTCAAGGTGGACCTAGGAGACACGGACTTGGTTACTCAGGGTGCTGCCTGGATTTCTTCTCCAGAGGCTGAAAGAGACGGATTAACATCTGGGCTCCTTTACTGAGTGCTTTACAAAAAATCAGTTCTGAGGTTGAGCCAGGGCAGGAGCGGGGCAGGGATGAGGTGTAGGTGTGAGAGTGGGTCGCTGAGTACAGGGTCTGCACTAACAGACACACTGTAAATATTTATGAATAATGTCCAACGTTCCAAATCTTCCAGCCTGACTGAGGAGGGGCTCTGGGACACAGTGATCCTCGCTGATTAATGTTAGTTTCTTCTTTTAGCTAAAAAGGTATTGCTATCTTTGCCTAAGCATTAAGTCGGGTTAAACACAGATTTTGCACTGAAGGGCCTTAATTAGGGACCAATTTGCAATTCAAGTGTGAAAGCTAATTTTAAGCTTAATAAAACACTGATTTTCTAAGAATTGTTGCTTTGATGTTTAGCCCTTACACACTTCAAAGACAAAAGTTTCCCAAGATTTAGGTATGGGCAAGGCACTTGAAGAAGGCATTATTATTATTTGCATTTTACAGAAGAGGGGATGAAGTCTCCAAAGAAGTGGCTTGTCCAAGGTCACAGGAATTGGTGGTTCCTATACCTATGTTCCAACTTTTGTCACTATACAATGTTGCCTAATATTTAATTCAGGTGGTCTTATGAATTGCAAGGTGAGATTAAATATCATAACCAAGGATATTTCAATTTAAAGCATTTCTCACCATTTCCTTACAAAGATGGTTAAGACAATGATGCTAATTAACTCTTTATTTGACCAAAAAATATTTATTGGGGACTTACCATGTATTAACAAATATGATAGGAAGTGAGAACACACTGCCAGTTACAGGTTGACTGGCTGGAGGATGGCTCTGGCCTCTGCTCCCCATCCTAATGGAAGACTGAAGTTTTATTCTCTGGGAGAAGGTAAGAAAGAGAATGGTAGTTTAGGATAAGTAGGCATATCTGAGAGCAGGGGAATAATACTGAAAATAAGGGTGGATTAAGTGAAAGTTTGCCTACTAATATTGAGACCTCAGCCTTCTTTTCCTAGAACATGGTGATCAAGACCACCTAAGCAAGGGAGACTTCTCTGGAGAACATGAGTAGTTCAAGGGGAAAGACATAAAGATCCTGACAATTGAAGTTCCCCAAGGAACAAAATTTTAAATGAGAAATTGTTCATATCAGAAACTTCTGTTCATCAAATAGTTTAATAAGCAACATTTAGAAGTGCTACAAAAGAGAAGCTTATTAGTATACTGCTGTATTCTTTCAATTTCACAGCAGATCTAAATATATTTTTGCTTTGTCTATTAATGTACAAATGGATGTTTTGATCCACAAAATTCTCTCCAGGTGCTTCAACATCACTAAAGCTGTGCCAAACTTGGCATTCCCTAAACCTCAGAAAATAGGGGCCAATGATGTGAATAGGAACATCGGAGTCACAGAAGTCAATGAGATGAGTCCCCAGGCTTCACCCCATGCAACCAGAAACCTTAACCAATCCCACCCCCACCCCCATACCCACACCTCATCCCCACCCTCCACCAGCCCTGCCATTGCCGACATGGTGCTTTCAAGTAAAGCTGCAGTTGTTTGCTGGAAAAGATATTTAATAATTCTTTAAAAAAAATAAAAAGTTCATGAACACAAGGGGTCCAGAAAAACTTTCTACATTTGAAAAGGAGTGGAGAAAGAGGCAATGTAACACTGATAGACTTGACCACATAAAGCTTACAACCTTTCACACATTTCTCCTCAATACCTCTATATATGCATAAAATAATTAAATGGTAAATAGCAATGCTGGTGAAAAAAACTGCAAATCTTTGTTTAAATGAATGCAATAAAAACAAGAATAAAAGTACTCAGACCCTAGTAGACAAAAGCAAATGATGTGAACAGAAAGAGTAGTGAAGGAAGTAATCAGCAAACACAGCCACAAATATTCAGCCTCATCAGAAGTGAAAGAATTTCAAGGGAAAACTCTTTGGTATAACCTATATTTATTAATTTGCCAAAAGGGGTGTTGATGCAAAATACCAGAAATCTGTTGGCTTTTTGTAATGAGATTTTATTTTGGATAAAAGCTTACAGTTCCAAGGCTGTGAAAAGTTCAAACCAAGGCACCATGAGAGGTGATTTCTCACCAAAGTCAGCTGCCACGTGTTGAAGCAAGTTGGCAGGTGATCTCTGCCTGGTCTCTCCTTCATCTCCAGGCTTCCTCTCTCAGGCCCAGCTGCTCCACTTTCTTCCTGATTTCAGCTGCAAGCTGAGGTATGACTTGTATCTTAGGCATTGCTATATCAGTCTTGGCTCTTGAGCACTCTTCCCAAGTTCAGCTGTAAGCTATGAAGTAATTGGCTGCTCTCTCCCAGGGGAAGTGGCTGTTTGAGTCTTCCCATTTCTGTCACATGGCAGGATCAATAAGGACAGAGCTCTCTCTTCTTGTGGCTGTCTGTTTAATATGAGAACCAGCATGTGGCAGGGACTCACTTGAGTCCTACCTCACTGATGTAGTCCAATAAAATGGTCTAGAGCAGGGGTTATTAACATTTTTTGCTCAACAGACCCCTTTGCTAGTCAAGTGAAAGCCATGGACTCCTTCTCAGAATGTAGCAGCTGTTTTATGACACTTAACACTATCATGTCTTTAAATTAAATTTTAGTATTATTCAAAAGTAATTAAAGATTATGGACCCCCTGAAATCTTTCCACAGACCACTTAGGGGTCCATGAACCCCTGGTTAAGAACACCTGCACTAGAGAAATCTTAACAGGTAATAGAATCAAAGCCCCCTTAGCTAAATTTAATGCAATCAAAGGATATCACACTCAGAGGAATAGATTCATTTACAAACATAATTTTTCTCTTTTTGGGATTCATAAAATAATCTCAAACTGCCACACCATATAACATCTATTAAATAATTTTTTCATGTGAATAAACATCTAGAGAGAGCATGTCACAAAGAGTATATCTCATGAACTACATTGCAAGGTAATATTGATGTCTATTGTCTGGATATTTCTCATAAATACAGTAACATGCTCAAATAGAATGCATCTTAAAAATAAGAGATGTCCTCACTTAACTGTAAGTTCCTTTACTGCTATTAACCAATTTCCCTCTCCTTCCCTTAATGACAAAGTAACTGAGGCAAATGTTTCACTTTTCCTGGATCTACTTCATCCCTCCCATTCCTTCTAAGTGGGCTTTCAATCTCATCATTAGTTGTTAACAATAATCTCTCCCTGGCTCAGTCCAATCAACACATCCTCTGTAACATAATAAATAAATGAATTAGTTAATTAGTCAAGTAAGCAAGCTCTGTGATCTCTTTACTCTGGAAGAGCTGGATTAGGTCTCAAACAACCTCAGGTTAGCTTCTAGTCTTCCATTCTCTCTAAGCCTTTTGTGCACTAACTAATGTATTTGATGCTCTCCTAATATACTCTGAATATACTTTTTCTCTTCACCCATCACATTGAATTAATTTAGGAGATTTGTTTGGACATGTCTGATTAGTTGTTCCACATTCTGCATCCCCTCCTCCTTTTTAATTTTTTCATTTAACTAGGCCATGTCTGTTTCTTATTATGGCTTGTAAATTTTTACTGAAGTCTAGGTACTATTGATGGGTTTATTCTGCTGGTCATTTTCTCTCTTGCCTAGAGTCTTTTTTTTTTTTTTTCTTTTTCAGCTTTGTGTCTTCTTGGGTCTTCTTGGACACATGGTTCCACTTCTAAATCTTTAGAGTTGCCTGTATTTAAACTGAAAAAATAAAAGAAGAAAAAAGAGGCATAGAAAAAGAGAAAGAAAAATAATAAAAAAGAAAAAAATAAAAGATAATAAAAACAGGAAGAGTAAACAGAAATTAAGAAAAATAGGAAAAGGAAGAAAGAAAAAAGGAAGAGGAGAAGAGAGAAAAAAAGAAAACAGGAGAAACAAATGTCATTCAAGTTACAGGCTTTGGCTAAACTCCTTCTCATCAGCCATCCATACCCACTAATCAATCACCCTGTGGCCCACCTATCCATAGGAACCCAGATGAGTAATGGGAAAAAATAACATGCCTCCCTCTCAAGCCTCTGACCTCTGGATAGTTCCCCAGATTCTGGCCAGATTGCCCCACTGCCAGTTTCTCCTCCAGGGCCCATCAGGGAACACCATCTCCAGCCTGATTGACCCATGCCCTGCTGCTCCTCCAGTACCTGTCTGGCACCCCTAAACTGGCCTATTTGCACCACATCCTGCCACTCAACTGGTGTCCAGTTGAGCATCCCATTACTGGCCAAATTCACTAATTTCCTTCCATTCCTTCAGTGCTCAGCTGGGCACCCCATCACTGGATTGATGACACAGCTTCCCACTCCCCTGGTACTCAGCTTGTTCACCCCTCTCCAGCTGCCCTCTCTGATCATCCCTATGACCCTGTAGCTTCCCCTGGTCCCAGCAAGTCTGCCTGACTTCCTGCAGCTTCTAGAGTAGGCATGCAGCCTGCCATTCCCTACTGTGCAATGTTGAATCTTTACTTTGAGTATTTTGGGCTTAGATGTTAGGTGTGCATGTAATTTCAATTGTTATATTTGCCTGATATAGTGATCTTTTATTATTAGATATCCCTCTTTGTAGTAATATTCTTTTCCTTTCTTCTGGACCCTTTCAGTTCAATTGTGTGCATGTACTCAGCCTCAGATTAAGCTAAGTGCTTATGGATGACTGGGAAACTCTGGGTTTGAGAAAGAAGGAAATTGAGATTCTCTGTCCTGCCAGTCAGGAGAAAATAATTTCTGTTTGGCCATAGTCATCCATTACTTATTTTACATTCTTGTGTTGAGCAACCTTGCTGAGCCTCCACATATTCTGCAATGCATCTGTCCTTGCCCCTGCTCACCTCTGCTGCTTCATCCTTCACAACTCTGCCTGCTCACATTCTTCACTGCAGGCACAGTGAACTTCACTCATTCTCCAAAGATTTTATGCTTATTCTCACCTCTGGGCCTTTTCACATGATCTTCCCACATCCCACAAGCATCTGGCAGACATCTTCTTGACCTCAAAGTCTTAATTCAGTGGTCCCATCCACATGGAAACTCCCTGTCCCCAAGGCTAGGGGAATTCCCCTCCTCTGGACCTGCTCCATAATGGCAAACCTCATGTGCTGCATTTGTTTCTTTAATTGTCTGATTGCTTAATTAATCTGGGAAAATCTTAGGGTAGAGTATGGATGTGTTTTGATTCAAGTTTTAATATCATGAATTAGCCCAGAGCTGGATATAGAGGCAACTCTCATTAAGTGTTAAAAATAAGATTAGTAAACAATGTATTGTAAATAAGTGAATATACAACATTCTAGGTTCTGAGAACCTGGAAGTTAATTAGAGTTCTGCAATCTGCCATGAAGCAGATCACTAGGTCACAATGCATCTCCTCTCTGAGTTGTTAACATTGTCAACTCATGAGGGTATGCTCAACATGATAAATGGCATATACAAAAAGCCCACTTAATAGTGAAAGATTGAGTGCTTTCCTTAAAAGGTCAGGAACAAGGAAAGGATGCCCACTGTCAGCACTCTTATTCAACGTTGTTCTTGCCAGACTAATTAGGCAAGAAAAAGAAATAAATGACATTCAAATTGGAAAAGAAATCTTTCCATATTTGCAGATGACATGATGCAGGTACAAGATCAACACCCATAAATCAGTAATGTTTCTGTAAAACTAAAATAACAAAATATCTAGGAATAAATCTAACCAAGGATTAAAGGACTTGTACATGGAAAACTATAAAACATTGCTAAAATAAATCAAAGAAGACCTAAATAAATGAAAGGACCTTCTGTATTCTTGCATTAGAAGACCAGTGTTAAGATTTCAATCCTATCCAAAGTAATGTATAGATTCAAAACTACCCCAGTCACAACCAACAAACTTTTTACAGAAAAGGAAAAGCAAATCATCAAATTCATATGGAAACATAAAAGCCCCAAATAGCCAAAGCTATCTTGAAATAGAATGAAGTTGCAAAACTCACATTTCCCAATCTTAAAACTTATTACAAAGCCACAATAATCAAAAGAGTGTGGTCCTAGCATGGGGCATGATTCCTGGGGATAAGCCTCCCTGGAACCATTATTACCAAGCACCAACTAGCAATGCAACTGGAAAAACACCTAGAATAAAATAGGAAAAGTTAAAGACAAACGAGTTTATATGGCTAAGAGACTTCCCAGATCATCCCAGAGGTAATGCTTATGCACATCTCAGAAGGATCTCATAGACTGCCAAAGTGGATAATACCTCAAATAGTGGGGCTCCTGAGGGCTCTAGAGAGGCTCAGACACTATAGTCAGGGCAGATAGCTCAGGAGTTTGGTGCCTTGCCAGTGGGTCCTACTTTGGAGTTTGTGCTTCTGAAAATGACAGCATTGGACTCATTTATGGCTTCCCTACACATGGCTTATCTGTCCTTTCTATTTGAACCTATACTTGGTGTTGGAGTTGGTAAATGTACATCCAATAGACTTGAATCTTTGGGTTGTACATGTGCCAGCTGGGCCCAGAGTCTCAACAGAGTTGCAATACATACTCTCCAGTTCACTGGGCTCACCCAAGACATCTAACAAGGATGTGAGGATTGACAGCCACCATAGCAAGGGAACAAGAGTGCCTACAACTGCAAGCAAGAGAGTCCCACCCATTGTCTGTATGGGATAGAAGACCCTTCTCAATTAGAGGTGGAGTGGACATCACCATTCCAGAATCCTCAGGATTGGAGAATGAACTATGGACTGGTGTGGTCTTACTGGTATTCTACTACAGACTTGTGATTCTAGCAATGGAAGAAATTACAATATTGGCAGTGAACCCAGGGAGGGAAAGGCAGGTGTAATGTGGGGCTTTTTTAGGATGACATCGCAATAACAGATATAAGCCATTATATGTCTTCCCATAGCCTTCATAATTGTGTGGGAGAGAGTGTAAACTACAATGTGAACTATGGTCCATGCTCAATGCCAATGCCCCAGGATGCATTTATCAATTGCAATTAATGTGCCACACTAATGAAGGATGATGTTTATGTGGGAGGATGTGGGAGGTGTGGAGAGAAGGACATATGAGAATCTCTATATTTTTATGTAACAGTGTAATCTAAGTATCTTTTAAAAAATAAAATATATTTATTTTTAAAAGCATGGTACTGGCACAGGACAGACATATAGACCAATGGAATAGAATTGAGAGTTCAGAAATCAACCATCACATTTATGGCAGATTGATTTTTGACAAGGTAGCAAAGACCAATCAATTGAGAAAGAACAGTATTTTCAGCAAATGGTGCTGGGAAAACTGCATTTCCAGTTGCCAAAAAAATACCAAACCAAACCAAAAAAAAAAAAAAAAAAACCAGAACAAAACAAAACAAACAAACCACAAGGACCAATACATCACACCTTGTACAAAAATCAATTCAAAATGGATGAGATGGTTTATGGTGTTGGATGGAGAGTCATTTGGTCCAGGACACACCAGAGGCAGACTTCTAGGGAGTGTGTGAGTGATCATTTTGTCATAATGTGTTATTTCTGTGGATGGAGACCCACATAATGAGCCAGAAGGATTTGGGCTCCCATCCTGGGGAGGACTGATATTTTCTCAAACAAAAGGGTAGGAGTCTCTTGAGAGCATGGGCAGTTCCTAATAGGGGAGGACAAACCAGTGTGTCAAGACCTCAGTGTCATTGCAAGTAACTATGAATGTGGTCATAGAAGAATGAAGCCAGGTGGTCACCATGGGCCTGGAAGGGAGAGGAAGGGAGGAATAGAATAGATGGAACATGGGATATTTAGTAGGCAATGGAAGTGTTTTACATGATCTTGCAATGATGAACACAGACCATGTTAAATATCATCAAAATTTATAAAAATGTACGGTCTAAAATGTAAACCAAAATGTAAACCATTGACCATGTTTAGTAGCTATGTTTCACTATTTGTATATCAGTTGTAACAAATGTACCATCCTCATATAAAAAGGTATTATGGGAATGGAAAGGTATTATTATGTTGGGTATATGGGAGTCCCCTGTATTCTGTATGTATTCTGTATTCCTTACTGTGACCTAAAACTTCTTTGAAAAAAAATAAGACACTAGGGAATAAATGGAAGAAAATATCACTGTACATACAGGACAATAGATATTACAGTGATGAAAGGCAAAATGTCAAAAAATGTTAATATATTCATTATTTTTTAATATTATAATTTTTAAATTTTATTTTTATTTTTTTAATTTTTATGAATTTAATTTCTTATATTTAATCATGTCATTATTATTTCATTTTCTTATTAATTGTATTTGGCTATTTTATTGGCTTCATTTTTGAAGAAGCTTTAGATCACAGAAGGGTTACAACTGGGGCAGGGAAGGATCATTGGTGTGGAGTGTCAGTGATGTGGAACATGCGAAAAATTGACCTTGATATACATATAAGGTATATAAATGTGCTCAAATGTTCATGGGGCATTGTCACAATACATGGAGATTCACACAATAACTGAGAGAATATTGAATTCCCATCCTTGAGAGCTCTGCCACATTGTCTAATGGAGCAGCAACAGTCACCAAAGTGCAGTGGCAATGATTGGGGATGGAGGATGGTACTTTGATGGTCCTTGATATTGATGACTGTTTGTGAGTTTTTGCTCTTGAAATTGAAACTTAGCTTAGTGTTGTGGGGTGCCTAAGAGTTGCTTGCTGAGATCCTCCTTGTTGCTCAAATGTGGCCTCTCTCTAAGCCAAACTCAGCATATAAATGCATTACCTTCCCCCCAGCCTGGGACATGACTCCTAGGGATGAGCCTCCCTGATACTGAAGGATTACTGCCAAACACCAACTAGCAATGCAACTGTAAAAAGACCTAAAATAAAATGGGGAAAAGCTAAAGACAAATGAGTTTATATGGCTAAGAGACTTCAAAGTGAGTCAGGAGGTCATCACAGAGGTAACACTTATGCATATCTCACAGGATCTCATAGACACCAAAGTGGATACTACCTCAAATAGTTGGGATCCTGAAGGCTCTGGATAGACACAGACACTATACTTAGTGCTGAAGTTGGTGGGTGTTCATCCAAAAGACTTGAATCTTTGGGCTGTACATGTGCCAGCTGGACCCAGAGCCTCAAAGGAGTTACAACACATAGTCTCCCATTCATTGGACTCACCCAGAATATCTAACAAGGATATGAGGATTGACAACCCCCACAGCAAGGATACAAGAGAGCTTACAACTGCAAGCAAGAGAGTCCTGTCCATTGCCTGTATGGGATCGAAACCCCTTCTCAATTAGAGGTGGAGTGGACATCACCATCCCAGAATCCTCAGGATTCAGGAAAGAACTATGGACTAGAGTGGTCTTACTGGTATTCCACTATAGACTTATTGTGATTCTAACAATGGAAGAAATTACAATAGTTTTTGGAGGCAGCAGCCACTGGAATGATCTGGAGGCAGAAGGAGGGAGAGACAGGTGTAATGCAGGGCTTTTTCAGGTCTTGAGAATCATCCCAAATGGCATTGCAATAACAAATATGTGCCATTTTATATCTTACAATAACCTGCAGAATTGTGTGGGAGAGAGTGTAACCTACAATGTGAACTATGGTCCATGCTCAGTGGCAATGCCCCAGGATGTGTTTATCAATTGCAATGAATGTGCTACACTAATGAAGGATGTTGTTTATGTGGGAGGGTGTGAGAGGTGTGAGGAGTGGAGCATATGGGAATCCCTATATTTTCTATGTAGCATTTATGTAATCTAAGTGTCTTTAAAAATTTTTTTTTAATATATTTAAAAAAAAATGAATGAAAACCTAAGAGTCATAACTACCAAATACATAGAAGAAAATGTAGAGAAGCATCTTCTATAACTTCTGTTAGTGATGGTTTCTTAGTCTTTACACCGAAAGCACAAGCAACAAAGGAAAAAAATAGATGAATTGACCCAATAAAATTTAAAACTTTGGCCCCTAAAAGGATTTTATCTTGAAAGTAAAATGAAAACTTATAAACGGGAGAAAATATTTGGAAACCACATATCTGATAAATGTTTACTATCTAGAATCTTGTAACCAAAACCTTCAATGTAACAAAAAGCCAAAGGACCCATTTAGAAAATGGATGAAGACTTGAATTGACATCTCTCCAAAGAAGATATACAAATGGCTAGAAATCACATAAAAGGGTACCCAACTTCATTAACTATAAGGAAATGTAAATCAAAACCACATAGAAATATATTATCTCACTCTATTAGAATAACGGCTGTTTTTGTTTGCTAACAGTGAAACAGGCAATATAACAGAAATGGGTTGGCTTTTACAATGGGGATTTTTTTTTTTTTATTGTGGGTAAAAATCAAAATTCTCACAATACATACAAACATTTGCAAAATGATATATAAATATATATGCATATATGTGTATTTGCTTACAAAAATGTTATTTATATATATATATATACATATATTTTAAGAGGTGCTTAGATTACCCAAAATATTACACGGAACCCACTGGGATTCCCATGTTGCCCACCTCCCACACCTCCCACCACATCCCACACAAACATCTCCCACAAGTGTGGCCCACCACCCTCAATGAACTTACACATCCTGGAGCCTTGCCACCAACCATAGACCACAGTTCACACTGTAGACCACACTCTCTCCCACTCAGTTCTGAGTGGTGTGTGCTGATTTAAAATGGCCTACATCCGTTAACACAACAGTACTCAGGACAACCTCCAACTCCAAAAGAAGCCCCTGTATTTCAACTGCTCATCCCCTCCCTACCCCAAAAGTGTCAAGTGGCCACTGGCTCCACCTCATTGTTATAATTTCTTGCATTGCTAGAATCACCATAGGTGAACAAGAGAATACCATCAAGTCCACTCTAGTCCATAGTTCTTCCCCTAATCCTGAGGGGACTGGGATAGTGATGTCCACTCCAACTCCAAGTGAGAGAGGGCTTATATCCCATGGATATGGTGGGTGGGATAATCCTGCCTGCAGATGCAGGCCCTCTCCATTCCCTGGGATGGCCATTGCCCATCGTTGTCTCCTCACCAGGTGACTTGGATGAGTCCATTGAGCTGTAGGGTAGGAGTTGCAGCTCCACCTAGATTTCATGCACACCTGGCACATAGGTAGGCGGGAGGCTCCAGTCTCTGGAAGTATACCTAAGAAACTCCAGCATCACATATAGGTTTGAATAGAAGGGACTGGTGAACCATGTGCAGGGAGGACTTATTTGAGTCTAATTCTGTCACTCTCAGGAGCACAGATTACAAAATAGAACCCACTGATAAGACATCAGTCTCTGGGGCTATCCCCCCTTATATAGGACCAGGGTGTCTCCGGAGCTCTCAGGAACCCCAATGAGTGGGGTGATAGGCACTTAGATGTTCTATGAGCTCCTACTGAGGTGTGCGTAAGAGTTACCTCTGGGATGACCTCCCAACTCTCTTTGAAGTCTCTTAGCCACTTGAACTCCTTTGTCTTTACCATTTCCCCCTTTTATTCAAGGTCTTTTTCCAGTTGTGTTGCCAGTTGGCACTTGGTATTAATCCCTCGTTGCCAGGGAGGCTCATCCCCGGGAGTCATGTCCCACGTTGGGGGGAAGGTAATGCAATCATATGCTGAGTTTGGCTTAGAGAGAGGCCACATTTGAGCAACAAGGAGGCTCTCAGGTGGCAACCCTTAGGCACCCCACAACTGCAGGCTAAGTCTCATTTACAAGAGCAAAGACTCACAAGGGTAGTCATCAATTAAAAAAAAAACACATCAGTGGGTCATCCTATTTTGACAGGCACTGTCCCTACACTCAGAGGACTATTGCTGCTCCCTTGGAGACTATGACAGAGCTCTCCAGGCTAGGAATTCAGATTCCCTCATTTATTGTGTGATTATCCACCCATCGTGACCATGCCCCATCCCCCGATCCTTTGAACGGTTTTGTATATCTTTCATGTATATTCGGATGAACCAACCCCCACGAAACCCCCCCAGACACCCCTCCCAATAATCTCCCGCAGTGCCCATTGTAACCCTTTTGTGATCCAAATCCTCCATTAACATTTAGTCCATAAAATAATCAAATACACTTACTAGGAAAAAGAAACAAGTATGATAAACTTACATGCAAGAGACAAACATAAGGAGACTCAGGGGGAAAAAACAAGAGAAGGAAAAAAAACAAATAATCAAACAAAGAACAAAACAAAATAAAATATAATTAGTGGATTGGGACATTCAAAAAATGGGCAAAAAAGCAAAGGAAATGCCTTTTAAAATATATATATATATTCATTTTTTTTTCCTTTCTCTTTTCTTTTTTTTTTCTGCCTTTCATCACTGTGTTATGGGATGTCTGGTGTGCCATGACACCTTCCTCCTCTCAATACAATGGGGATTTATGAATTTAAAAGCATACCATTTTGATGACAAGAAAATGTCCAAATCAAAACATCATCAAATGCTTTCTCCCCCAGCTGCAGCTGTGGGTGGTCAGGCATATGGCAGCAATGGCTCTTCTCTCCCCTCTCCTCTGGACCTCATTGCTTTCAGCTTCTGGTTAAAGTGGCTTCCTCTCATATCTAGGGTTTGTTTATTTCAACTTCTCACTCCTGGGACCTTCTCTTTCAGCTTCTGTGCATTTCTCACTGAGCTTCTATTTGTCTCTGCATGTTTCTCCTATTGATAAAGGTCACCAGTAAGAAGATCAAGACCCACCCTGGGTCACAGAAAATAATCATAGACCCTTAAGTGAAGTAATTAAAAAAAAAATTCTCACCTACATTAAATTCAATACAATCCCAATCAAATCTAACACATTTGCACACATATTTATGGATTAGGTCTAATGTCATTATTTTCTGGGATCCACAAAAGCTTCAAACTGCCATAGCTGCTACTAAAAAATGGAAATTTACAAGTTTTGGAGAGGATACTGAAAAATAAGAACACTCATGCATGGCTGATGGGAACGTAGAATGGTGCAGTCACTGTGGTAAAAAGTTTGGTGGTTTCTCAAAAAGTTAGAACTACCACATAACCCTACATTCCCACTACTAAGTATATACCCAAAAGATTTGAAAATAGGGTCTCAAAGAAATATTTTCACAGTGATATCATTGGCAGCATTATCCACAATTGCCAAAAGATGGAAGCAACACAACTATCTACCAAATAAAGAATTGATAAGATGTGGTACAATGAAATATTATTCAGCTGTAAAAAGGAAGGAATTTTTGACCCAGACAACAGCATGGGTGAACATTGAAGACATCATGTTGAGTGAAATTAACTGTACACAAGAGGACAAATATTTTATGATCTCACTAATATAATAATTATTACAATAAAGAAGCATATAGAGTCAGAATCTAGAATATCAATTACCAGGCAATGGGGCAGGTATAGGGAACGAGAGGTTAAGACTTAAAATGTACAGGATTCCTATTCAGAATTATGGAAATGTTTTGGTAATGGATGTTGGTGATGTGAACAGAATTATCAGCACTGAAACATATATCTGAATGTGGCTAAAAGGGAATTAGGTTGTATGTATGGTAACAGAATGAAAAAATTGTTTTATAAACCCACAGAACTGCACTACATAAACAGTGAAACTTACCTTAAATCATGGACTTAGTTAATAGTATACTTATAAAAATGTGCTTTTATCAATTGTAATGAATATTCCCCATCAATGCAAGCTGTTAATCATATGGTGGAATAATGGAAATCCCTATTTCATGCATGATTGTTTGGTAAACACATAGCTTCACAAAAAAGAAAAAATGGTGTTGACATCTAATAAAAGAAAAAAATTATCATACAAAAAATCAATTAAGTAATTTAGGAATTTTAAAATAGTCATAATATGATGATAATGCCTTAAATCATTAACAATAAATGCAAATAGAGCTGTGCATGAATAGCTTAAGGTTCCTCAGAAAGAAGCCAAAGCTTCATTGGTGGACCAATGTTTACTGAGCCCCTATAATGTTCCAGACACAGATATTGCCATGCCCCAAACAGACAAGGGTTTCTTCTTTGCTGGGGAGCAGATCCATCTTAAAGCTTCTGGAGTCTTATTTTAGTGAAATTTTTGCCTTTATATGAACCAATTACATATGTGTGAATAGTGTTTTCTTTTGCTTTCATTAGAAGGATAAGTACTGTGTAAATTGTGAATTTAGATACAGTGGATTCACCTTATAACCTTTTAAAAAATTTTATTGAACAAGGCAAGATGTGCACAAACAAGGAAGCAAGTAAATTGTAGTCAATTGCATAATTGTTCTTGACTCCTCACATTGTTATGTCTTTGTCCTTTGCCATGTGCAGTTCCTCTCACTAGAGACAAAGTATAAGTTTTTCAACCCATTGATGGACTTTGACAGTGGCATTTAGGAAGAAGTGAGCAGTATCAGTTTTAACTCAAGTCTTAAGAGGTATTACAAGTTGCCACTAAGCTCTCTTGTGGACTGTGATCCAGCATGAAAAGACATGTCCTGAGAAGTCCACTGGCTGGAGAAAAACAAAAACACTTGGAGCAGACCTGAACTGAACCTGTGGCTTGAAGCCAAACCCATGTGAAATCAACAGTGCTTTCCCATGTGACCTGAAATATGTATAAATGAGAAATGAATGGCTACTGAGGTTACTAAAAAAAGAAATAGTAACATCAAACTTCCCAAATCTGATAAAAATATTAATATACAGATTTTAAAAAAACAGAACAAACCAAAGTAGGCTAAAAATAGAGACCCACCACTAGGTAAATCATAGCCAAAATATTGAAAGCCAAAGAAAATGAGAAAGTCTTGAAATCAGAAAGTGAAAAACAACTCACCAGGTTCAGAGGAGCATCAAAATGATTGATGGTTGATATAACCATCAATGATGGAGACCAGGAGAGAGTAGGTTACCATGTTCAAAGAGTTATAACAAAAGTAAAACCAAGATTTTTATATACATCCTAGTATTTTACAAAAATTAAAGGAAAAATTGATATATTTGATATATAACAAATATATTTGATTGATATTACACTTATGCTTGTCTCAGCAGAATCTCCTTGACTACCACAAGTAAACAGTGCTGCAAACAGCATGGTTCCTGAGGATTCTGGAGACATCTAGAAACCATAGGCAGGGTAGACAATCTCAGGAATTTGGCACCCTGCCTGTATGACTTATTGTGGAATATAAGCTCCAAATGCAACAGAATTAGAATTATTTATAATTTCCCTATTCGTGGCTCTTCTGCCCCTTTAATTTGAACCTATAATTAGCATTATACTTATTAAATATATGTCCCAGAGACTTAAATCTTCAGTGTGTTCATGTGCCAGTTAAGCATTGAATCTAAGCAGAGCTGCAACACCTACTCTCCAGTTCATTGGACTTACCCTGGACAACTAACGAAAGTATGATAATGGACAACACACATCCCAACAAATAGAGTATCCACAAATGCAAGCAAGTCAGTTCCATCCATCTGCCCCATGGATTCTAAGCCAGAGGGGGACATCACCATCCCCAAATCCTCAATATTGAGGAATTGCAAACATAAGGAGGGAAGCAACTATGGACTAAAGTCAACTTATTATTATTCTAGCAATGGAAGAATTTTTTTTACCATTGATATAAAGGCAGTGGCTACCAGAGGTTCTGGAGGGGCAGGAGAGGGAAGAATAGGTGTAACATGGTGACATTTTTGGAACATTGGTATTATCCTGCATGATATTGCAATGATGGATAAGGCCATTATATATTTTGTCAAAACCTATAAAATTGCGTGGGACAAAGTGTAAGGTATAATGTAAACTGTATTTCATGGTTACTAGCAATGCTTCAATATGTGTTCATCAATTGTAACAAATGTACCACACTAATTAAAGACGTTGTTAATGGGGGAAAGTGTGGGAGGGGGTGGGGTGGGGTATATGGGAATACCCTATATTTTTTATGTAAAATTTATGTAATCTAAAGTTCTTTAAAAATTAAATAAGAAAATAAATAAATGTGACATCACTTTCTGGATTGAATACTGAAACCCCTAAAAGGACGTTATTGGAAATATTGGTGAAAACTGAATAATTCTGTTGTTTACTACATAGTATTGTAATGATGTAATGATGATGATTTCTCATTTTTGACAATTACACCATGATTAAATGAGATGTTAACATTAGAGCATGCTGGTTAAAGGAAACATGAGACTGCTGTATGATCTTTGCAAGGTGTACCATTTCTTCTGTAATCTAACATTATTTCAAAATAGAAAGTTTTTATTTAAGAAATAGGGTAAAATAAACACATTCCAAGATTTTAAATATAATAGAGCTTTTTTGGCAAGACTTCTCCTACAAGAAATACTAAAGGTACTCCTACAGGTGAAATTAAATGGCACCAAAGTAACAAGATCACTGGATAGGGTTAATAAGTGGGTCACTATAAAAGATTGCTGCATGCATTTTCTTTGCTTTTCCCAATTTCTTAAAATGCATATACTACCACTATTCAAAATGGACTAGTAATGGACTTGAATTTTGTATAAGAATAAGGTCAATGTAAGTGATTTCTTTTACAAATTTATGAACTGGCATTTTACCCCCACAGCAAATGGAGGAAGGTGTGAGCTCATCTGATCTTAGATAAGTTTGTACATTTTTGGGAAATTGTTTTATTGATGTGGAAAATAGTTATATTCTCTTAACTTAAATTACTTTGGAAAATAATTCATGTATGGTAGGAGATTTTAAAATAATGTCATGTTATAATGAATAGAAAATAAAATTACTTCTCTTAACATTAACATTTGATTTTCTCTTATGTAAAAAAATCTACAAAGCTTCTCTCCCTTCTTCACACTGACCTCTGAACTAATACACAAAATTTAGATGATACTCATGCCATCTTTTCTATGTCCATCTCTTACATGTGTGCAGTTGTGAACTGGAATTTCCCTGTAAGTAACCCTAATAGTGCTTGATATAAACCATAAGTACCTGGGACCTAGGACTTGTTCAAACTCATTCCTGACTCAAATAGATGCAAAGTAAAAATATTCCCTCATGACAGTCATGCCTGGGAATGTGGTATAAAAGTTAAATAAAAGGGTATGGGGTTTTCCATGTAAGGTCACTTAAATGTGCTCTGTATTGAAGAAACATGAGAGCAATCTCCAGTTGCCATGAGGAGATGGACATCAGATTCAGAGTAGGTGGCACTTTCAAAGAGTTTTTAATCTCTCAATATTTTCCATTTCTGGGCCAGTTATGAGCTGGATAAAGGTTTGGAAGCAGGACAACGGCAAATCAGCAGTTGTAGTTAGTCAATGCATGATACTAGTTCAGCTAATGTATGTATAGATTAGAAATCTGTGTAAATATCCAAGGGGCTGGGGTGATGGGCTTGGATTTAATTTTCCATGTAGTCTTTTGGAGGGCAAAAAGGGCAGGCATTGTTAGGGTAGAGGAGACTGAGGAGAAAATATGGATGATGAATAAAGATAATGGGGGTAAGGGTGGGGGGGTACTAATAGATAGCACATTATGAAGTCTGCAGAATTCTCCTGTTTCACCAAGGAAGGCACATAGAATAGATACCTCAGTAAGTCCACCCTTTAGGCAAGAGAGGTGGTATTAGCAGTAATCTTAATTTTGGAGGTGATTTGCACTTATTGGAATGGGTTCCACTAGTACTTAACATGGTAAAATTAGTATTACACTCATGAGGGGGCATAAATTACAATGTTACAGGTATCACCAAGCAATGTCAGGTCACAGGGCAAGTAAACTGCATTGTCTGGAAAATCACTCAGTCTGGTGGGTCTCACTTTTTAAAACAGGTTTTAACAGTGTGATTAGTCCCTGAAAAATTGAAGAAGTCTGGGGTTTTACATGGGTGGTGAGAGTTTCCCAGCTCAGGTTTAGTTGGGACTGCTGATAGTTGTTTAGGAAGCAGGGGTTGATGATCTACAACTCTTGTGCTGAGGGAACTGTTGTCTGAGGTGATGTCCTCCGTACCAGTGAGCTCCTGGGCTGGAACAATGTCATGGGTATCCTTCTCAGATGGAGACCCACTTGGATTGATGAGGGTCATGTTTTTCTTTAGCTCTATGGCATCAAAATGAGTCTTAGCTGCTTGTAAAATTCTTTTCCATGTAGGTATTTATTTAGTACTCAGAATCTCCTTCATGTTCAACACTGTTGAATAGAAAGATCATTCACCTTCCTGCTTATCTTACTTTAACTCAAGTCATAATCAGTTTTAGGCACAAAGGTTATAGTTTTCTCTGTAAATCAAGTTTTAATTGTGTTATGGCTACAGCAAGCAGATTTTATTGAAGAATGTACTAAATAATTTTCACTCTCTGTTAATACAAATTAATATCCTTTCCTTTAAAAAAGTTAGACATTTTTGGTTTTGTATTTGAATGTCATCAGATAACAGCAGTAAGACATTGTACAACTTTAAGTTCAAAATATAAAGCCCAAAGCCTTCAGATATCTTGAGGCATTCCACCATCACAGGCTTCACTCAATGCCATGGGATGTGGAGCACTGAGCTCTCTTTGGCACAGCATACACAGCCATTCATGACTTCTTCACCACAATGTCCTTTTTGGTAGCAGAGTTGCCAAGCAGCTTTATGATGGGCAGGATTTAAGGCTGCTAAATTTGTTTTTTATATTATGCATGATAAATTGTGGCACAATAATATGATATAACAACTGACCAGGAAAATAAAACAAATGTATTTTACATAATTTGATTATCATACACAAATAGGCACACCTACTTTTTTAATTTCATTAAAAATTTTTAAAAAGATACTTAGATTATACAAATGTCACATAAAAAATATAGAGGATTCCCATATGTCCGACTCCTCCCACCTCTCACATTTTCCCACATTAACAACATCCTTCATTAGTGAGGTACATTCATTGTAATTGATGAACACATTTTGAAGCATTGCCACTAAGCATGGATTAAAGTTTACATCATCATTTATACTCTGTCCCACCTAATTCTGTAGGTTATGGCAAAATTTGTAATGGCCTGTATCTGTCATTGTAATGTCATTCAGGACAATTCCAAAGTCCCAAAAAGGTCTCTGTATTACACCCATTTTTCCTTCTCCCTGCCCTCCAAGCCTCCAGTGACCACAGTCTCCACATCAGTGATATAATTTCTTCCATTACTAGAATCACAATAAGTCTATAGTAGAATACCAATAAGTCCACTTTAGCCCATAATTTATTCCCCAATCCTGAGGATTCTGGAATGGTGATGTCCACCCCACCTCTAATTGAGAGGGGGCTGTGATCCCCTAAGGCCAATAGATGTGACTATCTTGCTTGCAGTTGGAGACTCTCTCTGTTTTTTGGTATGGTAGTTGTCCATCATCACCTCCATGTTAGTTGTCCTGGGGGAGAACAATGAACTGGAGAGTAGGTGTTACAACTCTGATGAGATTCAGGGCCAGCTAGCACATGGACAGCCCAAAGATTTAAGTCTCTTGGACATAAACTTACCAACTCTAGTACTAATTATAGGTTCAACTAGAAGGACAGAAAAGCTATGTGTAGGGAAACCACAACTGAGTCCAACTCTGTCATTCTGGGGAGCATAAATTCCAGAGTAGGGCTCACTGTCAAGGCACCAAAAAAACCTGAGCTATCTGCACTGGCTATAGTGTCTGGATGTCTCCAGAGCCCTCAGGAGCCCCACTATTTGGGGTAATATCTACTTTGGCAGTCAAAGAGATCCTGCTGAGATGTGCATAAGCATAACCTCTGGAATGAACTCCCAGCTCATTTTTAAGTCTCAGCAATATAAAATCATTTGTCTTTACCTTTTTCTCCTTTTGGTCAAGGTCTTTATCCATTTACAATGCTAGTTGGTGCTTGGTAGTAATCCCTCAGTGCCAGGGAGACTCATCCCTGGGAGTCATGTCCCAAGCTGGGGAATAGGTAATACATTTATATGCTGAGTTTGGCTTAGAGAGAGGTCACATTTAAGCAATAAGTAGGCTCTCAGGAGGCAACTCTTAGGTACCCTATAATACTAGGTTAAGTTTCAATTTCAAGAGTAACATTTCATATGAAGTCATAAATATCAAGGGCCCATCAGTGGAACACCCTCCTTCACTACTAATTGTCCCTGTACCTGGAGGATTCTTGCTGATCTATTAGAGAATGTGGCAGAGATCCCCAGGATGGGAATTTGATATTCCCTTGGTTATTGTATGACTCTCCACCCACCATGAAAATGCCCCATGTACATTTGAACACATTTATATGCCTTATATGTATGCCCAGGTGAGTTTCCTCCCATGTCACTTGCACCCCACACCATTGTTTCTCCCTTATCACAGCTGTAAACCTTCTGTGGTCCAGAACTTTTTCAAAAATGAAGCCAATAAAATAGTCAAATATGATTAATAAGAAAATGAATAATAACGATGGACTTAAAAATAAGAAATAAAATTTTTAAAAATTAAAAATAAGTAAAAAA
This sequence comes from Tolypeutes matacus, assembly GCA_026826555.1. NCBI lineage: Eukaryota > Metazoa > Chordata > Mammalia > Cingulata > Chlamyphoridae > Tolypeutes > Tolypeutes matacus. The sequence goes on along the minus strand of JAKSZT010054483.1, from coordinate 536,868 downwards.
TTTTAAAATTGAATAATAAAAGTAATGAAAAAATATTTCAAATTATTTTTGACATTTTACCTTTCATCACTATAAGATCTCTTGTCCTATATATACACTGACATTGTCTTCCATTTACTCCCCCAGAGTTTTACTTTTTTTTTTTTTTTTTTCATTTTGTCCTCAAAGAAGTTTTAGGCTATAGAAAAGTCACATAATAAATACAGGGGACTCACATATACCACAAATCCTCCCCCATTTCCCCTTTCCCCTATTAATAACATTGTATATCTGGATGGTACACTTATTACAACTGATGTATAAATATTAAAACATAGCTACCAACCATGGTAAATGGATTACATTATGGTTTACATTTTGGGTGATATACTTTTATAAACTTTAATGCAATTCAACATGGCCTGTACTAATCATAGCAAGATCTTGTAGAACACTTCCATCTCCCCCAAAATGCCCCATTCCATCTATTCTGTTCCTCCTTCCCCCTCCCCCTCCCCTTGGGATCCATGGCAAAAATAAGCACATCTGAGGAGAGGGGCCAAGATGGCATTAGTGTAGGAGGGCACACACTGCAAGCTCCCAGAGCAAGGCAGACTGTGGACGGAGTCCTGACCGGGGGTCTCTGCTGTGCAAACGTGGAGTGAGAAGCTTGGGACATCTATCTGCATGGATCAACGGCATGGACGGAATGGTAGAGATTCGTGAGTTTTAAGGCTGCCGGTGGTGGTTGGCACAGACGGCTGAGCCCCACGGTTAGGGAGGAAAAATAAAATAAAATGGCCATTTGGAGCCGCAAGCAGGGCGAAAAAGTTTTATTTTCTGGGGATCTGGCTGCCTGGCGCCCCTTGGACCTTGTGTGAACAGAACAAACGAGCTAATCAGCACCTGGTGAACCGGAGCGGGGATTCTGGTCGGAGGATGGAGCTGATTTCCCTAGCTACCCAGGGATAAGACCCGGGCCGCTGCGGAGCCAGGAAGAAGGGACACTTCCCAAAAGAGGGAGGGTTCTATTGGAGGACAGGGAAGGGTATTTTTTATTTTTAGACATTGATATGGCTGCCTGCACCGCCCCATAGCTTTGGGGAGCAGATAAGCCGACCTGAAGCAGCATCAGGCTGAGAGCAGATGAAAATATGCACTCAAACTGATTTACTTAGCAACCCGGTGACGCCTGTGCTCGCCTCCAGAAGGGGTGGAATCGGCCATCTTTAGCACTCCGCACTGACTAACATCAGACCTACAGCTAAACTGAGGAGTCCAGAAAGTGGGTCGTGCTTGATTAATCTCCACGGGCCCAGCTAGGGTCCCTTCCGTAAGGGGGTTGGTGTAGAGGAGGAATTATTTTGGGCCCTGCATTTCGCTAAAAAAATAAAAATTAAAAAAAAAAGTGAGAAGGTAACTTCAATAAATGAAAAATAAATTCTTTTTAATTTAGTTTAATAGCTAAAAGCTGCTTCAGGACCTGTATATAGAACCCTGTGGGGAAATTCATTGATAAACACAAGTAGGCAGGAAGGATCCATGTGGACCCTAGGAGAATCATTGACCCCCCCTTAGCTCTGTTTGACTGCTTGCCTGTGTGTATCTTTGGTATCTCTCTGTTTCTTTCTGGTCTCTTGCTATTCTTTCCACTTTCCTCCCCCCTTTCTTTTTTCTTCTATTTTTTTTTTTTTTTAATTAGGTGCTGCCACTTGTTGCTTCTTTATTGGGATTCTTTTTCAGTAATTTCCCACTCACTGTATATATTGATTCTGTATTACAAACTATCGCTTATCCTTCCTGCATCTTTCTGCCTTCTGTTTTCTGTTGTGGCTCTTAGAGACAACATTTTTTCATAGGCCCACTACTTAAGGGTGTCAATTTCTATCCCATCTATATTGTTTTCTTCTTTTTTTTTAATTAGTATTAACTTTTTCCTTTCAGAATTTTCTTTACTATTTCTCTCCCTTCTCATAATTCTAGCATTCTAAATCATTATATATATATGTTCCTCCATTTGTTTCCCAGTCCATTGTAGGAACTCCATATGTTTTCCTAGTACTCTACACTACCTACACAAGTTAAATATTCATCTCATTAAGTCTAATTTTGCCCCTCTTCTAACTTTTATCAATATTACTATTATCCTTCTGCCTTCCTTACATCTTTTGATTCCTCTGGCCCTATCCAATTGCCTTCAAGGGAACATAGAAAGAAGCAAGGAAATAAAATAAGAAGAAAAACTGCCAAAGAGAAAATTTAACTCACACACAGAACCAACAGCTAAATAAAATTCCAGAGCATAGAGAAAAGCTAATCAACTGAACAAACCCATCAAGATAATATGATGACCAGAGGGCAACAAAAAAATACAAATTACTCTGAGAAACTGGAAAACATGGACCAGTCCAATGCACAAAATAAAAACCAGGAAGCAATGCAGAACATCGAACAACTAATCAAAGCTATCCAAACAAATATCATGGACCAATTAAAGAATTGAAGGAAGAGATTAAGGATATAAAGAAGACACTGGGAGAACATACTGAAGAAATAGCAAACATGACTAAAAAGGTAATGGATATGATGGTGAACAATGGCACAAGCCAAGAAATGAAAAAGATGCTGGCTCACATAGCAGCAGATTTGAACAGGCAGAGGAAAGACTTAGTGATATGGAAGACAATACTGCTGAAATCAAAGAGATTGTAGAACAGATAGAAAAAAAGATAGAAAAAAATCCAGCATGGACTCAGGGAATTAACCGATAATACAAAATGCACAAACATACGCATTATGGGCATCCCAGAAGGAGAAGAGAAGGGAAAGGGAACTGAAGGAATGTTGAAGGAAATAATGGCTGAAAACTTCCCAACTCTATTGAGAGAGATGGATGTGCAGATCCAGGATGCACAGCACACCCCAAAGAGTATAAATCCAAACAGGCCAACTCCAAGACATATATTTGTCAAAATGTCCAATGCTCAAGACAAAGAGAAAATACTCAAGGCAGCAAGAGAA
>JAKSZT010054483.1:514252-533468 GCA_026826555.1 Tolypeutes matacus | reverse complement strand
TAAAGATACCACAAGAAAGGAAAATTACAGACCAATTTCTCTAATGATCCTAGATGCTAAAATCCTTAACAAAATACTTGCTAATCGCATTCAACAACATATCAAAATTATTATACACCATGACCAAGTGGGTTTCATCCCGGGTATGCAAGGATGGTTCAATATAAGAAAATCAATCAATGTAATACACCACATAAACAGATTGAAAGAAAAAATCACATGATCATTTCTATAGATGCAGAAAAAGCATTCGACAAAATACAGCACTCTTTCCTCATAAAAACACTACAAAAGATAAGAATAGATGGAAACTTTCTGAAAATGATAAAGGGTATATATGAAAACCCCATAGCTAACATCATTTTCAATGGTGTAATCCTAAAAGCCTTCCCTCTGAGATCAGGAACAAGACAAGGATGCCCACTATCACCACTCCTATTTAACATTGTCTTAGAAGTACTTGCATGAGCACCGAGACAAGAAAAGGACTTAAAATGCATCCAGATTGGAAAAGAAGCAGTAAAAATTTCATTATTTGCAGATGACATGATCCTATACATAGAAATCCCCTAGAAATCTACAACAAGGCTTCTAGAACTTATAAAGGAGTTCAGTAATGTTGTAGGCTATAAGATCAATGCTCAAAAATCAGTAGCATTTCTGTACACCAATAATGAGCAAACTGAGGAGGAAATCAGGAAAAAAATACCATTTACAATAGTAAATAAAAGAATCAAATACCTAGGAATAAACTTAACTAAAGATGTAAAGAACTTATATACAGAAAATTACACAACACTGTTAAAGGAAATCAAAGAAGAGTTAAATAAATGGAAAAATATTCCCTGTTCATGGATAGGAAGTCTAAATATCATCAAGATGTCTATCCTACCCAAACTAATCTACAGATTCAATGCAATCCCAATAAAAGTCAACACTATATTTTTTTTTCTTTTTTAAGGATTTATTTATTTATTTACTTTTATCCATTTTTACACCCCTTCCCCCCCACCACATTTTTGCTGTTTCTGTGTCCATTCGCTGGGCAACTCTGTGTCCATTTTCTGCCCTCTCTTCTCATCCTTCTCCTCCTGTCTTCACTGGGATTCAATCCTTGGAATCTCTGATGTAGGAGAGAGGCTTCCTGCCCGCGCCACCTTAGTTGCTGGTTTTTTGGTGCATCTCATCTTGCCTCTACCTTGTGTCACTCTCCTATTATGTCATCATCTTGCTGTGTGGCTCGCGGGAACTGGTGGTGCGCCCGCGCACAGGGCCTGGCGGACCACGCACCTTCTATATATTTTTTTAAATTTTTACCAGGAGGTCCCGGGGATCGAACCCAGGTCCCTCCATATGGGAGATGGACGCCAACCAGATATAGACCCCTGCTATATCTCTTAAGGTTGACCAGAGATACCTAGAGTTACACTCTCTTCCCATACAGGATGGTCATATAATAAATCAGGCTTAGTTTATCACCAGCATTCTAAAAACCAGACCTAGGGAGGAAAACGAGGTCTGGGGACACATGCATGGTTTCTAATATAGCGAATGTTTAGCCCACCCTGATTATCACAGAATCAGGACAGTGAGAATATTTGCAAGCTATATTTTTTAAGGAAAAGGAAAAACTAACCACAAAATATATTTGGAAAGGCAAGAGGCCCCAAATTGCCAAAGGTATATTGAAAAAGAAAAATGAAGTTGGAGGTATCACACTACCTGAATTTAAAACATACTACAAAGCTACAGTGATCAAAACTGCTTGGTATTGGCACAAGGATAGACCTACTGACCAATGGAACTGAATTGAGAGTTCTGATATAGATCCTCGCATATACAGTCATCTGATATTTGACAAGGCCATGAAGCCCTCTCAGTTGGGAGACAATAGCCTCTTTAACAAGTGGTGCTTGGAGAACTGAATATCCATATCCAAAAAAATGAGAGAAGAATATCATCTCACACCTTATACAAAAATCAACTCAAGGTGGATCAAAGATCTAAATATAAGAGCCAAAACCATAAAGACCTTGGAAGATAATGTAGGGAAGCATCTACAAGACCTTGTAATAGGAAATGGTTTCATGAACTTTACAGCCAAAGCACGAGCAGCAAGAGGAAAAATAGATAAATGGGATCTCATCAAAATTAAAAAATTCTGCACCTCAAAGGATGTTATTAAGAAAATAAAACGGCAGCTTACACAATGGGAAAAAATATTCAGCAACCATATATCTGATAGGAGTCTAATATCATGCATATATAAAGAAATCCTACAGCTTGAAAATAAAAGGACAAACAACTCATTTAAAAAATGGGCAAGTGCCCTGAAAAGACACTTCTCCAAGGAAGAAATACAAATGGCTAAAAAGCACATGAAAAAATGCTCAACATCACTTGCTATCAGGGAAATGCAAATCAAAGCTACAATGAGATATCATCTTACACCCATCAGAATGGCAGCTATTAAAAAAACAGGAGACTCTAAATGTTGGAGAGGATGTGGAGGAATAGGAACGCTCATGCACTGCTGGTGGGACTGCGGTATGGCCCAGCCACTGTGGAGGACAGTTTGGCAGTTCCTCAGAAAACTAACAAGAGATCTTCTGTATGATCCAGCAATTCCACTGCTGGGTATATACCCAGAAGAACTGAAATCAAAGACACAAACAGATACATGCACACCAATGTTCATAGCAGCATTGTTCACCATTGCCAAAAGTTGGAATCATCCCCGGTGTCTATCAACAGACGAATGGATAAGCAAAATGTGGTACATACATACAATGGAATATTACTCAGCTGTAAGAAGGAATAAAGTGCTAACACATGGAATAACATGGATGAATCTTGAAGACCTTATGTTGAGTGAAACAAGCCAGGCACTGAAGGATGAACAGTATATGACCTCACTGATCTGAACTGAGGAAAGTGAGCAGTCTCTGAGAACCACTGTCTGAAAGATTAGGTTAACAAAGGTGAGTAAGAGAAGAGCAGGCTTTGAGCCATCACCCATATGGACATAATCTATGGTAATGGGATAGAGTGTGGTTGCATGTTGGGGGATGGGGCAGATGAGTGGTGGTGTTCCTGGGTTTGGTGGTGCAGCACTGGTGGGTGGGTGGATTAGGAAGGGCAGTTTCAAATCTCCAGGGCATGTAACTGTGAATCTTGATATCAATGGGTCGGGAGAGGGTGGTATCATGGGCCCTCGGGGGCTGGGGGGAAGCGAACAGTCAAGATCTAATGGGGTGTTTGTTGGTCATGGGGGAGGTTTTTCATTACCTTACAGTAATGGACACAGGACATGGTAAATATCATCAAAATTATTAAACTGTATCATCTAAATTGTAAACTATACTGTAAATCATTGACAATGTTTAGTTGCTATATTTTGCTATCTATATAACAGTTATAACAATGCTAACATCCAAAAAAGGGGGGGGGGAGTTTAATATGGGGTGGGGAAGGGGGTTGGTTTGGTATCTGGGAGTCTCCGTCACTCCGTGTGTGACTTTGCTGTAACCTAAAACTTCTTTGAAAATTAAATGAAAAATTGGGAGACAATGGGGATTTAGAGGGGGAAGGAGTTCTGGCACACCAGACATCCGATAACACAGTGATAAAAGGAAGGAAAGAAAAGAAAAGAGAAAGGGAAAAAAAAATGAATATATATATTTTAAAGGCATTTCCTTTGCTTTTTTGCCCATTTTTGAATGTCCCAATCCGCTAATTATATTATATTTTGTTTTGTTTTTTGTTTGATTATTTGTTTTTTTTCCCTTCTCTTTTCATTTTTTTTTTCCCCTGAGTTTCCTTATGTTTGTCTTTTGCATGTAAAGTTATCATACTTGTTTCTTTTTCCTCGTAAGTGTATTTGATTATTTTATGGACTTCATTTTCATGGAGGATTTGGATCACAGAAGGGTTACAATGGGTACTGCAGGGGATTATTGGTGGGGGGTGTCTGGGAGGGGGGTTTCATGGGAATTAGTTCATCTGAATATACATGAAAGATATACAAAATCGTTCAAAAGATCAAAAGATGGGGCATGGTCACAATGGGTGGACAATCACACAATAAATGAGGGAATCTGAATTCCTAGCCTGGAGAGCTCTGCCACAGTCTCCAAGGGAGCAGCAATAGTCCTCTGAGTGCAGGGAGAGTGTCTGTCAAAATAGGATGACTCACTGATGTGTTCTTTTTATTGATGACTATCCTTGTGAGTCTTTGCTCTTGTAAATGAGACTTAGCCTGCAGTTGTGTGGTGCCTAAGGGCTGCCACCTGAGAGCCTCCTTGTTGCTCAAATGTGGCCTCTCTTTAAGCCAAACTCAGCATATGATTGCATTACCTTCCCCCCAATGTGGGACATGACTCCCGGGGATGAGCCTCCTTGGCAACGAGGGATTAATACCAAGTGCCAACTGGCAACACAACTGGAAAAAGACCTTGATTTAAAGGGGAAAAAGGAAAGACAAATGAGTTCAACTGGCTAAGACACTTCAAAGAGAGTCGGGAGGTCATCCCAGAGGTAACTCTTACGCACACCTCAGTAGGAGCTCATAGAACATCTAAGTGCCTATCACCCCACACAGAGGGGCTCCTGAGAGCTCTGGAGACACCCAGGTCCTATATAAGTGGGGATAGACCCAGAGACTGATGCCTTATCAGTGGGCTCTATTTTGGAATCTGTGCTCCTGAGAGTGACAGAATTGGACTCAAATGGGTCCTCCCTGCACATGGTTCATCAGTCCCTTCTATTCAAACCTATATGTAATGCTGAAGTTTTAGTTATACTTCCAGGAACTGGAGCCTCTGGCCTACCTATGTGCCAGGTGTGCATGGAATCTAGATGGAGCTGCAACTCCTACCCTACAGCTCAATGGACTCATCCAAGTCACCTGGTGAGGAGACAACGATGGGCAACGGCCATCCCAGGGAATGGAGAGGGCCTGCATCTGCAGGCAGGATCATCCCACCCACCATATCCATGGGATATAAGCCCTCTCTCACTTGGAGGTGGAGTGGACATCACCATCCCAGTCCCCTCAGGATTAGGGGAAGAACTATGGACTAGACTGGACTTGATGGTATTCTGTTGTTCACATATGGTGATTCTAGCAACGGAACAAATTATAACAATTAGGTGGAGCCAGTGGCCACTTGACACTTTTGGGGCAGGGAGGGGATGAGCAGTTGAAATACAGGGGCTTCTTTGGGATTTGGAGGTTGTCCTGAGTACCGTTGTGGCAACGGATGTAGGCCATTTTAAATCAGCACACACCACTCAGAACTGTGTGGGAGAGAGTGTGGTCTACGGTGTGAACTGTGGTCTATGGTTGGTGGCAAGGCCCCAGGATGTGTAAGTCCATTGAGGGTGGTGGGCCACATTTGTGGGAGATGTTTGTGTGGGATGGGGTGGGAGGTGTGGGAGATAGGCAACATGGGAATCCCAGTGGGTTCCGTGTAATATTTTGGGTAATCTAAGCACCTCTTAAAATATATATATAACATTTTTGTAAGCAAATGCACATACATGCATATATATTTATATATCATTTTGCAAATGTTGGTATGTATTGTGAAAATTTTTATTTTTACCCACAATTAAAAATAAAAGTAAATAGAAAAAAAAAATAAGCACACCTATTTTTAACACAGTATTTATAGTACCTTATGTTTTAAAAATTTGTAAATCTAAATAATTACTAATGGAGTTGAAATGAATGTGTGAGGGAAGAAAAGTATAAACAAATGCTCAAACCCAAAACAATAATGAATTTAGAAAAATTTGTGATAAAAAATCAGGTAAGTGAAACAGGGAAAATATTACACTTTCAATGGCATGATATGTTGTTATACTTTAAGGAGATTGTGGATAGTTTCCAAGCAAGGACTAGAAAATGTTTAATGACAATAATGCTATGTGTATTAATTGAAAACTGTCCTTATTTTCTAGGCAACAAGTTATCAGAAACTTTGGTCTTATTCCCTAAGACATTTTTATAAAAACTGTCTCTTTGAATCCAGACATTATCATACAATTTTTAAAAGGCAAATAATTCAAACCTAAACAGCTTTTCTTTACATATTGTAACAGTTTGATATTGCTTATGAGTCCCAAAAATAGATATAAGAATATGTTTATAAACTGGTCTGTTTCTCTGGGCATATTAGATTATATTGGATTCAGAGGTTTCACTTTTATTTGATTAAATAATGGTTAAGGCTTTGATTGGGCCACATCAGTAGTGTATTCAGTCCCTTCCCCCTTGGTGGGCAGGGATTCAAAGGGAAACTGCAGAGAAGGGAAGTTGGAATTTTAACAATAGAATCATGGGAAGTAAATACACAGAGAAGAAGATACATGAGGAAGGAGAGAAGGCTCCATTAGACACAGCAGAGACCATGGGAAGAGAGATGAGACATTAGCCTGATAGTCTATAGCTGGCCCATCAGCACCCCTTTGGCTGACTAATACACATATAAAGATAAAACCTGATATTTGAATAAACTTGTTTTAGAAAATGCAATAAGCTAACTGGACACTTTACTATTAAAAAAGGTTTAAAATCTTAAGATGGCAATTTCAGAAACTCTAAATAATAAAACCAAATTTGAAAACATCTAACTTTTAATCAGGGAGTGGGATGGGGAAAGAATTGTGCTAAATGTCATTGCTGTAATAAGCTTAGTATTCACCCCTCACAGCTTTGGCTAGGTTCCCAAAACAGTTTGAAAACAAAGATGTTTCAGATTAAGATGACACCTTTGTCTGCTTCTCAGTCTCCTCTTAATATTGCTGCCAAAAGGCAGGAATAGGTGTGTATGGGGGGGGGGGGTGGCTCCTCTCACTCTTTATTAAAAAATGGCAGTACTCTGAGAAGTGCATTTTTATTTCTCCTGTTCTCTATTCTGATTCCTTAGCATTAATAATCTTGTCTGAGAGAAGAGGGAATTCTATGCATGTGATCTGTCTTATGGCTTCCACTATTTCCAAGGCAAAGTGCCAAGGGTAGTTTTCCAGAGTGCCAATATTGACAAATTCTCAGCCCAAATGTCTCCAAGCAAGTCCTGTATTTTCAGGGAGGGTGTTCCCAGGGCAGAAAGTGTTCTTGGCCAGAGGTGTAGCTCCCAGGGGTCTAAGAATCACACCCATTGGCCCTATGTGACTTTGGTGACTTTCTGAAGGAAAGAAATATGGTTTTGGAGATCCCCAGTTATTGGTATGAGGCCTCCTGTGCAAAGCCTGTTTCCAATATGCAGAACATCCTATTTCTGTAAACTGAAATGTCACTCTTATTCTTACCTTATCATTAACATCAAGGCACATCTATGTTTAATTATATTATTTACAGCAAATGCTTTAAAGTTAACTGTGCATATTATTTTAAAATTTGTCCTTTTTTTTAGTACCTGGGGATTTGCTTTGGCTAAATTTTCTATTTTAACCCATGCTTCTTCTCGTTCTTTCATTTTTAGCTTCTCTTTCAGCTTCTCTGCTTTGAACTGTTGGGTGCAGTCATCGAACAGTTTTTGGTTCATCTCCATGAAGAGCTTCAGCGTGTTGTATATCAAGCCGTGTATCGTCTTGTTCCAGTGGGTCTTGGAGTTGCGGAACAAGGAAGGAAACATGATGGGCAGAATCTTTGCGGCGTTGTCGCTGATTAAACTCATAATGTACTCGTTGTTTCAGTAGTACAGGGCTCGCTCTGCCACGATACCTGCAATAAAAAATACTTTTCAACTTTGTAAAAAAAAAAAAAAAAAAAAAAAATTGTCCTATGAAGTAAAAGCAAAGTCATGATTTAAACAGTGGTCTAAAGTCCCAAACAAGGTGATCTAAATTAATAAAGTACAGCCTTAGAATACTGAATGTGCATCAGTTGAATCCCATTAGACAGAACAGAAAATAACCAGAAAAATATGAAAATCTATTAGGCTTTTGGGGATTAGCAGTTGTTTCTGGAAAAATACTAAACACTAACTTGTTCATTTTCCTGCTGTCTGCTTCTCTGGGTTGCTGATCTGACCAATTATCAGGTAACTGTTAGTAGGTGCAAGGAAAAATGGATGCAGACAACAAAATCTGATTATCTCTACCACAGTTATAATAGGATGACTGCCTCCAAATCACCTAAAAATCAATGAGACCTATAATGACAGAAAGGCATAAAAACCAAAAATTTTGTATTTTCTTCATATTTAAAAAATATGAAGTATGATTCAACGGGTTTTTAAATAGTGCAAATATCAACTATTATTCTAACATATTAGAATTATTAGAGCTTCAAATTCCTAAGTTAGCAATTTCAATTCAGAGGGAAAAAAAATTACAGCTTTTCTCCAAATGTTCAGAACATACTACATTTAGTCCTTATTTGCTAGTATCCCAGTACATAACCATATTTTGGCCCTGTTTTACTCAGCCAAAGGGGTGCTGATGCAAAATACCAGAAATATGTTGGCTTTTACAAAGGGTATTTATTTGGGGTAAAAGCTTAAAGTTACCAGGCCATAAAGCATAAGTTACTTCCCTCACCAAAATCTGTTGATACATGTAGGAAGAAGATGGCTGTTGACATCTGCAAGGGTTCAGGCTTCCTCTTAAGGGTCTGTGGTCCCCACTTCTTCCAATATCAACTGTAGCCTGGGATTGTTCTAGTCTCTCTCCTGGAGCTCATTTCTCTCTGGGCTCAGCTGCTCTCCTCTCTCCACAAGACCAGCTGTAAACTCTCAGAAAAAAGGCTTGTCTCTCTTCCCAGGGCCTCTGCCATGGCTAATGGAGTTTTCTCTCTTTCCTCACATATCTGCTTCTCTGTGTGTTTACTTCCTGGGGCTTCAACATTAAAACTCTAACTAATTCCTCTGCCTTGTCTTTTTCTTTGTGAGTCCCTGCCCACCAAAGAGGTGGGTACTCAACCTCCTACTGACATGGCCCAATCAAAGCCTTAATCATAATTTAATCAAGTAAGAGTGAAACATCTGAATAGAATACAATATGCCAAGAACAAACCACTTTACAAACATAATCCAATATCTATTTTTGGAATTCATAAACAATATCAAACTGTTACAGGCCCCACTTAAAAATTTCTATGTTCCTAGAATGCTTCATTTGCATAGATTCCCTGCAGGAGAAAATGGAAATGAAGATGAGATGTCCTCTAGTGTCCCAGAGGGCAGCTGGCTCTGAAGTATATCCTGCTCTGCTCCAGCTTTGCACAGCAGGGTTGCAAAGGGCCCTTCCTCTGCTGCTGGAGTGTCCTGTGGAGCAGGCCAACTTCATCTGCCAGGAGGGAGAGCCTGTGGAAGGCAGGGATGAAGCTGCCACCTTTGATCTGCACCTTGGTTACCCAGCAGAAGTAGAAATATTTCCAGTTTTACCTGTGCCCCCAGAGAGTCATGGCAGAACACCATGCATGTAGATCAGCTTGGAAAACCATTCCCTAAAATACTACTCCAAGCAGCCATCCTGGCTGTCCATGTTCTGAAGAGGATCTGGGCTTAAGTTTTTGTTTCTTTTTAATAAATTAAAATGATGCATTACTATTATAAAAGAAAATGCTATAAAGTAAATTTGATTACATTTATATTAGAATGATTTGAAATAATGTTCATTGGATCTGATATTCTGATTCCATAAGTCACTCATACGTGTGATATTTGATTTGAAGGCACTGCACTCATATCTTATCAAATGCTGGGGGAAATAAAACAATCCTGCTTACAAAGAAAAACCATACCAATACAGAAACAAGCAAGAAAAAAAATTGTTATTGTTTAAGAATGATCAGGTTTACATGCTTATCAAGTAGCATGCCAGTGATGATTATGTCTGGGCAGAATTTCATACAAATTTACAGAGTAAAGCAGAATAAGGAACAATGAATGCTTCTATTATATACTTGAGAGATAAATGATTACACTTTATGATTGCTCCCTGTATACTCAGTCCTGGGAATTGAATATATTCCCTGACAAAAGACATGTCTAAGTTCCCACTCCAGGTACTGTGGTTGTGGACCTATTTGTAAATTGGATATTTTAATATGGTATTAGTTAAGGAGAGGCCAACCTGAATGAGGTCAGGCCTTAATCCAATAAGACTGAAGTCCTTATAAGCAAAAATTGGAAGCCAGAGGAGAAGCCAGAGAAGGAGAGTGAGAGATTTCCATGTGATGAATGCAGAGATGGTCTACAAGCTGAATAACCCCAAGGATTGCTGGCAAGCTAGCACCAGAACATTTTAGATTCTTGGGGAAAGCATGGCATGTGGATATCTTGATGTTGGGTTTCTAGCCTTCAAAGTCATGAGACAATAAATTTCTGTTTTTCAAACCCACCAGTATGTGTTATTTGTCATAGAAGCCCTGGTAAACTAAGAAACTCAGTTAGTGACTCCAGAATTAATTTCAGAAGTATGTGTTTACAGTTCCAAGGATAGATGGCCCAAGAAATTACTGTGTAAAATCAAAAGTTCAGTGTTCTTGGACTTATTACGTGTACAAGGAGATAATCTAAGGAGGGAGAATGGGAGGTATCTGCCTCTTTCCTCTCTATTAGGCAAAGAAAATTTCACCCTTTTACACTAACATAACTGGGAAAAACAATTTGAGTGATACTGGTTAAGAATTTGAGTACCCAAGAGAGCTGTGTGTGTGTTTATATGTGTGTTTCACTTTTTTTAAGAAATGAATTTTATTGATGAATATTAATAAAGTATAAATCCATCCAAAGTGTAAAATCAATGGTATTCAGTATAATCACATAGTTGTGTATTCAATTCAATCAGTTTTTGAGCATTTTCATTACTCCAGTAATAATAATAATACTAAAAAAAAAAAAAAGCCAAAAAACAATCTCATCACCTCTCAATTTCTCTATACTTCCCCTGCTGTACATAGCTGCAATTCCATTTCCTTCACTTTAGTTTATTTGTTCCTATATTTTGTAAAAAAGTCTTATATATGCAACATCACCCATATTTATATTTTACATGAGGTTTCATTATACAGTCCCATGTTACATTTTTTTCAGCTTTCCTTCTAGTAATATAAAGGTCTTTAAGCTTTCCCTATCAACTGCTGTCATACCCATATAGTAAATCCGCTAGTCATGAAGAGCATGATGTGTTCTCACCATTTCCATTAATTTTCAAAGATTTACAAACAACATTTTAACCATTTCTGCACAGATTAAGAATCAGCTTTCCATTCTGAGCCATCATTCTATTTTCTGGTGACCTATATTCAAATTATTAATTCCATGAATTTACATAATATATTTAGTTCATAATAACACCATCATACAGTATTTGTCCTTTTGTGTATCACTTGCTTTACTCAACATATTGTTCTCCAGGTTCATCCATGTTTTCATATGCTTCACCACTTCATTTCTTCTTATCACTGCATAATATTCCATCATATGTATATATCACAATTTATTTACCATTCATCAGTTTATGGACATCTAGGTGTTTTCCAACTTTTGGCAATCATGAATAATGATGTTATGAATATCAGTTTTCAGATGTCTAATCATGGCACTGTCCTAGGTTTTTCTAGATATATACACCTAGCAATGGTATTGCCTGGTAACATGGAAAGTTGATATTTAACTTCCTTAGGAACCATACAATTCTACATTACCTCCAAAGTGAATAAGTTGAGAAGCAGATGTGGCTCAAGTGATTGGACTCCCAACTACCATATAGGAGGTATAGGGTTCAATTCCCAGGGCCTCCTGGTGAAGGCAAGTTGGCCTATGCAGCGAGCTGGCCCAAGCAGCAAGTTGGCCCATATGGAATGCTGGCCGGCACAGAGTGCTGGCCCACACAGAGTGCTGGTGCAGGAAGATGATGCAACACAAAGGGACACAGAGGAGAGACAATGAGAGATGCAGCAGACCAGAGAGCTGAGGTGGTGCAAGAGATTGAGATTGGATCTGATATTCTGATTCCATAAGTCACTCATGTGTGTGATGTTTGATTTGGAGGCACTGTACTTCCCACTCAGGAAGGTCTCAGGATCAGTTCCCAGTCCCACCTAAAGAAAAGACAAGCAGAAACAGAAGAACACACAGCAAATGGACACAGAGAGCAGACAATGAATGGGGAGAGAAAGATAAAGAAATAAGTAAATCTTTTTTTTTTTTAAGTGAATGTGTTCCTATCTCTCCAAATAATCTCCAACATTTACAGTTTTCTGACTTTTTAATAGTGGCCAGTCTAATAGGTGCGATAGGATATCTCATTGTAGTTTTGGTATGCATTTTCCTAATTGCTAGTGATTTTGAACATTTTTTCATGTGTTTCTTTGCCATTTCTATTTCTTCTTTGGGCAATTGCCTTATCAAGTCCTTTGCCAACTTTGTAATTGGGAAGTTTGTCTTTTTCTTGTTGAGTTGTATGATCTCTTTATATATCATGATTATTAAACCCTTAACAGATATGTGATTGCCAAATATTTTCTCTCATAGAGTCAGTTGCCTTTTCACCCTTTTGACAAAGATTTTGAGGCACAAAAGTGTTTAATTTTGAGGAGACCCCATTTTTCTATTTTTTCTTTTATTGCTCGTGCTTTGGGTGTAAGTTTTAAGATACTACCACCTACCACAATATTTTGAAGATATTTATCTACATTTTCCTCTAGGAATTTTATTGTCACATTTTATATTTAGGTCCTTGTTCAATTTTGAGTTAATTTTTGTTAAGGTGTGAGATAGGGATTATCTTACTTTCTTTTGGATATGGATATCCAGTTCTGGCCAGGACCATTTCTTGAATAGACTGCTCTGGTCCAGCTCAGTGGGCTTAACAGTCTTGTCAAAAATCACTTGGCTGTAGATATGAGGAACTATTTCTGAATTCTCAGTTCAATTCTCTTGGGCATTATATCTGTCTTTATGCTAGTATCATGCTGGGGTTTTTAATTTTTTACTTTTTTTTTTTTTTACCAATATAGCTAAGTAATATGCTTTAAATCAGGAAATGAGAGTCCTCCAAGTTCTTGCTTCTTTTTAAAGATCTCTTTGGGAATTAAGCCCCCTTACCCTTCCAAATAAATTTGATAATTGGCTTTTCAATTTCTGCAAAAATGCTGTTGCAATTTTTATTAGAATTGTGTTGAATCTGTAAATCAGTTTGGGTAGAATTGACATCTTAATGATATTTAGTCTTCCAGTCCATGAACATGAAATGTTCTTCCATTTATTTAAGTCTTCTTTGATTTCTTTTAGCAATGTTTTGTAGTTTTCTGAATACTGGACCTTTATGTCTTTGGTTATATTTATTCCTAAATATTTTATCACTTTAGTTGCTATTATAAGTGGACTTTTTCCTGATTTCCTCCTCAAATTGGACATCAGTAGTGTATAGAAACATTGATTATTGCATCTTAATCTTGTATCCTGCTACTTTGCTGAATTCAGGTATTAATTCTAGTAACTTTGTTGTGGATGTTTCAGGATTTTCTAGATAAAGAATCACACTATCAGCAAATTGTGAAAGTTTTACTTCTTCCTTTCCTGTTTGGGTACCTTTTATTTCTTTATCTAGCCTAATTGATCTACCTAGTAATTCAGGCAAAATGCTGAATAATAATGGCAACAGTGTGCATCCTTGTCTTGTCCTCATCTCAGCAGGAAAGATTTCAGTCTTTCACCATTGAGTCCAATGCTAGCTGTAGGTTTTTAATATAGGGAAAGATTCCTTCTATTCCTATCTTTTGGAGTTTTTTTTAATCAAGAAAGGGTGCTGTATTTTGTCAAATGCCTTTTCTGCATCAATTGAGTGAATCATGTGATTGTTATTCTGTAATTTATCAATTTGTTTTATTATATTAATTTGTGTGTGTGTGTTGAACCACCCTTGAATGCCTGGGATAAAACCCACTTGATCGTGGTGTATAATTCTTTTAACATTCTTCTGGATTCAGTTTGCAAGTATTTTATTGAGGATTTTTCATCTATATGCATTAGAGGTATTGGTCTATAATTTTCTTTTCCATGGTATCTTTATCTAGTTTTGGTATTAGGATGAGGTTTTCTTCATAGAATGAGTTTGGTAGTATTCTTTCCTGTTCAATTTTTTTTGGACTAGCTTGAGCAAGATTGATGTAAGATTGTCTTTGAATGATTGGTAGAATTCACTGTGAAGCCATTTGGAACCAAACTTTTCATCTTTGGGAGGATTTTGATGACTGTCTCAATCTGTTAACTTGTGATTGGTTTGTTGAGGTCTTCTATGTCTTCTAGGATCAGTGTAGGTGGTTTGTGTGTTTCTAGGAATTTGTCTAGTTTTTTGGCATACAGTTGTTCATAGAATCCTCTTATGATCACTATTACTTCTGTGAGGTCAATGGAAATATCCTTCTTCTCATTTGTGATTTTTTAGTTTGTATATTCTCTCTTTTTGTCAGTCTAGCTAAGGGTCTGTCAATTTTGTTGATCTCCTCAGAATCCACTTTTGCTTTTGTTGACTCTATTGTTTTTTGCATTTCATTTATTTCTGCTCTGAGCTTTATATTTGTTTCATTCAGCTTGATTTGGGATTAGTTTGCTGTTCTTTTTCTAGTTCCTCCAGGTAGCAGTTAGCTCTTCAATTTTAGTTCTTCCTTCTTTTTTAATGTAACCATTGAGGGCTATAAATGCCCCTTTCAGGATTGCCTTTTCAGTGCCCCATAGGTTTTGATAGCTTGTGTCCTCCTTTTTATACCACTCAAGATATTTGGTGAATTCTCTTGCAGTTTCTGCTTTGACCCACTGATTATTTAAGAGTGTCTTGTTTAACCTTCATTTATTTATGAATTTTGCCTTTTTCCATCCATTATCAATTTCCATCTTCATTCTGTTAGGATCTGAGAAAGTGATTTTTTTTTATTTCATTCTTTTTAAATGTATTGAGACTTCTTGTGACTCAACATATGGTCTATTTGAAGAAGGATCCATGTGTGTTTGAAAAGAAAGCATATCCTGCTCTTTTGAGGTGCAAAGCTCTATAGAAGTCTTGAAGGTGTAGTTCATTTATCATATTATTCAAGTTCCCTGTTTATTTATTCTCTTTCCAGATGTTCTATCCAATACTGAGAGTGGTGTATTGAAGTCTCCCACTATTATTGTAAAGGTATCTATTTATCCCTTCAGTTTTCTTAGTGTGTGCCTCATGTATCTTTGGACTCTTGGTTAGGTGCATAAACATTTAGTATAGTTATTTCTTCTTGTGACCTTGACACTTCTATTAATATATAATGACCTTCTTCACCCCTTGTATTAGTCAGCCAAAGCAGTGCTGATGCAAGGTTCCAGAAATCTGTTGACATTTACAAAACAGCATTTATTTGGGGTAGAGGCTTACAGTTACCAGACTATAAAGCATAAGTTACTTCCCTCAACAAAGTTTGTTGCCATGTGTTGGAGTAAGATGGCTGCTGACATCTGCCAAGAGTTCAGGCTTCCTGAGTTCCTCTCTTCCCAGGGTTGTTTGTCTCCAGGCCCAGCTCCTCTGCTATCTCCACAAGGTCAGCTGTAAACGATGAGGCTCTTTAGCCTTTGCATCGCTCCTCAAGGTCAGCTGTAGGCTATCAAAGGACTTATCTCTTTTCCTGGCTCCAACATCAAAACTCAGCACCAGAACTCCAACATCAAAACTCCAACTAACTCCTCTGCTCTGCCATGTATTTTTATCTCTGAGTCCCCACCCACCAAGGGTTAGGACTTAATGACTTACTGGTGTTGCTCAATCAAAACCGTAATCATAAGTTAATCACACCCAGAGGAACAGATTAGTTTATAAGCATAACCCAATATCTGTTTTTGAAATTCATAAATAATGCCAAAGTGCTATACTCCTTAAAACAGTTTTGCATTTAAAATCTATTTTCTCCAGTATTAGTATCACTACTCCAGCTTTTTAGGTTGCTATTTGCATGGAATAACATGTTCCAATATTTCACATTTTATCTTATTTTGTCCTTATGTCTGAGGAGAGTTTCTTGTAGAAACCATGTATATGGTTCATAATTTTTATCAATTTTATCAGTCTATGTCTTTTGATTGGCATGTTCAAGACACTAACACTCAATGTTATTACTGTAAAAACATTACTTCATCCATTTTGTCCTTTGGTTTTCTGTGTCATATCATATTATTGTATACTGTTTTACACTTTAATTTACCCTTCCTAATAATCTTCATTTCTGCACTCCTCTAAATACCTTGCCTTTTTATATTCCTTTCAGGCTGCAACACTCCCTTTTTTAGGTCTAGCAATTCCAGTCCTTTGGTAACATATTTTATCAGTTTTTGTTTGTCTGTGAAGACTCTGAACTCACTCTCACTTTTTTTTTTAATTATTTATTTTATTTTTTTTATTATGGGTAAAAATCAAAATTCTCACAATACATACAAACATTTGCAAAATGATATATAAATATATATGCATATATATGTATTTGCTTATAAAAATGTTATATATATATATATATATATATATATATATACATATATACATATATTTTAAGAGGTGCTTAGATTACCCAAAATATTACACCGAACCCACTGGGATTCCCATATTGACCACCTCTCACACCTCCCACCACATCCCACACAAACATCTCCCACAGTGTGGCCCACCACCCTCAATGAACTTACACATCCTGGAGCCTTGCCACCAACCATAGACCACAGTTCACACTGTAGACCACACTCTCTCCCACTCAGTTCTGAGTGGTGTGTGCTGATTTAAAATGGCCTACATCCGTTGCGACAACAGTACTCAGGACAACCTCCAACTCCCAAAGAAGCCCCTGTATTTCAACTGCTCATCCCCTCCCTACCCCAAAAGTGTCAAGTGGCCACTGGCTCCACCTCATTGTTATAATTTCTTGCATTGCTAGAATCACCATAGGTGAACAAGAGAATACCATCAAGTCCACTCTAGTCCATAGTTCTTCCCCCAATCCTGAGGGGACTGGGATGGTGATGTCCACTCCAACTCCAAGTGAGAGAGGGCTTATATCCCATGGATATGGTGGGTGGGATGATCCTGCCTGCAGATGCAGGCCCTCTCCATTCCCTGGGATGGCTGTTGCCCATCATTGTCTCCTCACCAGATGACTTGGATGAGTCCATTGAGCTGTAAGGTAGGAGTTGCAGCTCCACCTAGATTTCATGCACACCTGGCACATAGGTAGGCGGAAGGCTCCAGTCTCTGGAAGGATACCTAAAAACTCCAGCATCACATATAGGTTTGAATAGAAGGGACTGGTGAACCATGTGCAGGGAGGACTTATTTGAGTCTAATTCTGTCACTCTCAGGAGCACAGATTACAAAATAGAACCCACTGATAAGGCATCAGTCTCTGGGACTATAGCCCCTTATATAGGACCAGGGTGTCTCCAGAGCTCTCAGGAACCCCAATGAGTGGGGTGATAGGCACTTAGATGTTCTATGAGCTCCTACTGAGGTGTGCGTAAGAGTTACCTCTGGGATGACCTCCCGACTCTCTTTGAAGTCTCTTAGCCACTTGAACTCATTTGTCTTTACCATTTCCCCCTTTTCTTCAAGGTCTTTTTCCAGTTGTGTTGCCAGTTGGCACTTGGTATTAATCCCTCGTTGCCAGGGAGGCTCATCCCCGGGAGTCATGTCCCATGTTGGGGGGAAGGTAATGCAATCATATGCTGAGTTTGGCTTAGAGAGAGGACACATTTGAGCAGCAAGGAGGCTCTCAGGTGGCAACCCTTAGGCACCCCACAACTGCAGGCTAAGTCTCATTTACAAGAGCAAAGACTCACAAGGGTAGTCATCAATAAAAAATAACACATCAGGTCATCCTATTTTGACAGGCACTGTCCCTACACTCAGAGGACTATTGGTGCTCCCTTGGAGACTGTGCCAGAGCTCTCCAGGCTAGGAATTCAGATTCCCTCATTTATTGTGTGATTATCCACCCATCGTAACCATGCCCCATCCCCCGATCCTTTGAATGATTTTGTATATATTTCATGTAAATTCGGATGAACCAATCCCCACGAAACCTCCCCCCGACACCCCCCACAATAATCCCCCGCAGTACCCATTGTAACCCGTCTGTGATCCAAATCCTCCATGAACATTTAGTCCATAAAATAATCAAATACACTTACTAGGAAAAAGAAACAAGTGTGATAAGTTTACTTGCAAGAGACAAACATAAGGAAACTCAGGGAAAAAAAAAAGAGAGAGAAGGAAAAAAAACAAATAATCGAAAAAAGAACAAAACAAAATAAAATATAATTAGTGGATTGGGACATTCAAAAAATGGGTAAAATAGTAAAGGAAATGCCTTTAAAATATATATATATATATATTCACTTTTTTTTTCCTTTCTCTTTTCTTTTTTCCCTTTTTTCCTTCCCTTTATCACTGTGTTATCGGATGTCTGGTGTGCAATGACACCTTCCTCCTCTCAATCCCCATTGTCTCCAATTTTTCATTTAATTTTCAAAGAAGTTTTAGGTCACAGCAAAGTCAGACACGGAGTGCCGGAGACTCCCAGATACCAAACCACCCCACTTCCCCACCCCATATTAACTCCCCCCCCCTTTTTTTTGGTTGTTAGCATTGTTATAACTGTTATGCAGAGAGCAAAATATAGCAACTAAATATTATCAGTGATTTACAGTATAGCTTACAATTTAGATGATACAGTTTAATAATTTTGATGATATTTACCATGTCCTGTGTCCATTACTGTAAGGTAATGAAAAACCTTCCCCATGACCACCAAACAACCCATTAGATCTTGACTGTTCCCTTCTCCCCAGCACCCCAGGGCCCGTGATACCCCCCTCTCCCAACCCATGGAATGTCAAGATTCACAGTTACATGCCCTGGGGATTTAAACCAGCCCTTCCTAATCCACCCACCCCCCAGTGCTGCACCACCAAACCCAGGAACACCACCACTCATCTGCCCCATCCCCCAACATGCAACCACACTCTATCCCTTTACCATAGATTATGTCCATATGGGTGATGGCTCAAAGCCTGCTCTTCTCTTACTCTCCTTTGTTAACCTATCTTTCAGACAATGGTTCTCAGAGACTGCTCACTTTCCTCAGTTCAGATCAGTGAGGTCATATACTGTTCATCCTTCAGTGCCTGGCTTGCTTCACTCAACATAAGGTCTTCAAGATTCATCCACGTTATTCCATGTGTTAGCACTTTGT
>JAKSZT010054483.1:501807-513852 GCA_026826555.1 Tolypeutes matacus | reverse complement strand
CTCTTTGGCAGTTTTTCTTCTTATTTTATTTCCTTGCTTCTTTCTATGTTCCCTTGAAGGTAAATGTTAGGGCCAGAGGAATCAAAAGATGTAAGGAAGACAGAAGGATAATAGAAATATTGATAAAAGTTAGGAGAGGGGCAAAATGAGGCTTAATGAGATGAATAATTAACTTGTGTAGGCAGTGTAGAGTACTAGGAAAAATATGGAGTTCCTACAATGGACTGGGAAAACAAATGGAGGAATATATATATATAGTGATTTAGAAGGCTAGAATTATAAGGAGGGAGAGAAATAGTAGAGAAAGGTCTGAAAGGAAAAAGTTAATACTAATAAAAAAAAAAAGAAAAAAGAAGAAGAAGAAAACAAAATAGATGGGATAGAAATTGACACCCTTAAGTTGTGGGCCTATGAAAAAATGTTGTCTCTAAGATCCACAACCGAAAACAGAAGGCAGAAAGATGCAGGAAGGATAAGCGGTAGTTTGTAATACAGAATCAATATATACAGCGAGTGGGAAATTACTGAATAAGAAGCCCAGCAAAGAAGCTACAAGGTGGCAGCACCTATGCCAGTACCATGCTGTTTTGACCACTGTAGCTTTGTCAAGGTCAGGCAGTGAAATTCCTCCCATGTTGCTCTTTTTTTAGAATGCTTTTGGCTATTCGGGTGCACTTACCCTTCCAGTTCAACTTGATAATTGCCTTCTCTAATTCTGTAAAGTAAGCTGTTGGGATTTTTCTTTCTTTTTTTTTTTTTTTTAACCGAGAGGTCCCGGGGATCAAACCCAGGTCCCTCCTTATGGGAGACAGATGCCCAACCAGTTGAGCCACATCCGACCCCAAGCTGTTGGGATTTTGATTGGTATTGCATTTAATCTATAAATCAGTTTGGGTAAGATTGACATCTTCACGATATTTTTTCGTTCAATCCATGAACACAGAATGTCTTTATATTTGTTTAGGTCTTTTTAAATTTCTTTTAGCATTGTTTTGTAGTTTTCTGCATATAGGTCCTGTACTTCTTTGGTTAAATTAACTCTTAGGTACTTGAGTCTTCCTGTTGCTATTGAAAATGGAATTTTCCCCCTGATTTCCTCCTCAGGTTGTTCAGTACTAGTATACAAAAACATTACTGATTTTTGCGTGTTGATCTTGTAATCTGTCATTTTGCTGAACTCATTTATTAGCTCAAGTAGCTTTGTCATGGATACTTCAGGATTTTCTAAGTATAGGATCATGTTATCTGCAAACATTGAGAGTTTTACTTCCTCTTTTCCTATTTGGATGCCTTTAATTTTTTTTTTCTTTTCTAATCACCCTAGCTAGAACTTCCAGTATAATATTGAATAACAATGGTGACAGTAGACATCCTTGTCTTGTCCCTGATCTTAGAGCAAAAGCTTTCAACCTTTCCCCATTGAATATGATGTTGGCTGTGGGTTTTTCATATATGCCTTTTATCATATTGAGGAATTTTCCTTCTATTCCTATATGTCTCAATATATTATCTGATTTCACTTACAATTTCTTCTTTGACCCACTGATTATTTAGGAGTGGGTGGTTCAGCTTTCACACATTTGTGAATTTACTTTTTTTCTGTCTATTATTGATTTCCAGTTTCATCCCATTATGATTGGAGAAGGTGCGTGCTTTGTATAATTTCAATCATTTTATATTTATTGAGCATTGTGTTGTGACCTAACATGTGGTCTATCCTGAAGAATGATCCATGGGCACTTGAGAAAAATGTATAACCCACTAAGTTTAGATGCAGTGTTCTGTATATGTCTGTTAGGTCTAACTTGATAGACCTATTGTTCAAGTATATGTATATATCTGTTAGGTCTAACTTGTTGGACCTATTTTTCAAGTTCTCTGTTTCCTTGTTGATCTTTCGTCTAGCTGTTCTATCTAATGATGAGAGTGGGTGTTGAAGTTTCCAATGATTATGGTAGAAATGTCTATTTCTCCCTTCAATTTTGCCAGAGTTTGTCTCATGTATTTTAGGTCACCTGGTTAGGTGCATAGATGTTTGTGAGTGTTATAGCTTCCTGGTGGATTGTCCCTTTTATTAATATATAATGGCCTTCTGTATCTCTTACAATTTTTTTGAATTTCAAGTCTGTTTTGTCTGATATTAGTATAGCTACCCTTACTCTTTTCTGGTTATTATTGGCATGGAGTATCTTTGTTCCAAACTTTCACTTTCAGTGGGTTTGTATCCTTGGGTCTAAGGTGAGTTTCTTGTAAGCAGCATATGGATGGCTGATGTTTTTTATCCATTCTATGAGCCTGTATATTTTGATTGGGGAGTTTTATCCATTCAAATTCAATGATATTACTGTAAATGCACTATTTACTCCTCCATTTTTTCTTTGGTTTTCATATGTCATCTTATTTTTATGTCTTTTTACTCTTTTGATTATCCTTTCTGTTATTCTTTCTTCTATACTCTCCTCCAAGCCTCTCTGTCCTGTCTTTTTTTTTTTTCCAGGTTCTAAGGCTACCTTTAGTATTTCCTACAAAGTTGGATTCTTTTTTGCATACTCTTTTAGTTTCTGTCTGTTGTGAATATTTTATACTCACCTTCATATTTGAAGGACAGTTTTGTTAGATAAAGAATTCTCGGCTGGCAGTTTTTCTCTTTCAGTTTTCTGATTGTATCATACCTCCATAGTTTCTGAAGAGAAACCTGTGCTAAGTCTTACTGGACATTCATTGTATGTGATGGTTTGCTTCTCATTTGCTGCTATGAGAATTTTCTCTTTATCTTTGATATTTGGCATTCTGAGTAGTATGTGTCTTGGAGTAGGTCTATTCAAATTTATTCTGATTGGGGTATGATGTGCTTCTTGGACATGTAAGTTCATTTCTTTTGTAAGAGTTGGGAAATTTTCAGCTATTATTTCCTCAAATACTCTTTCTGCCCCTTTTCTCTTCTCTTCTCCTTCTGGAACTACCATGACATGTATGTTGTTGCATTTTGTGTTGTCATTCAATGCTCCGAGCCCCTACTTAAAGTTTTCCATTCTTGTCTCTCTTCAATTTTAGCTGTTCTGTCATCAGTATCACTAATTCTTTCTTCTATCATTTTGAGTCTGCTGTTGTATGCCTCAAGTGTGTTTTTTAAATATATTTTTTTAATTTTTAAAAAGATACTTAGATTATATAAATGTTACACAAAAATTATAGGGATTCCCATATGCCCCACCTCCCACACCTTCCATAACCTCCCACAAAAACATCCTTCATTAGTGTGGTACATTGTCTGCAATGAATATACACATCCTGGGGCTTGGCCATTAAGCATGGACCATAGTTCACATTATAGACCACACTGTCTCCCACACAGTTCTGTGTGTTATATGATGGTATAACATGGCCTATATCTGTCATTGCAATGTCACTCAGGATAATTCCCAAGTCCCAAAAAAAAGCCCCTGTATTACAACTGCTTTTCCCTCTTTCTGTTCCAAAAGCCTCTAGTGGCCACTGGCTCCACATTAATGTTGTAATTTCTTCCATTGCTTGAATTACAATATGTGTATAACAAAAACACCAGTAAGTCCACTCTAGTCCATAGCTCTTCTCCAATCCTGAGTAGTCTGGCATGGTGATGTCCATTCTACCTCCAAGTGAGGGGAAGCTTATATCCCATGGATAAGATGGGTGGGATTATCCTGCCTGCAGCTTCAGACTCTCTCCATACCCTGGGATGGCCGTTGTCCATCATCATCTCCCTGCCAAATGTCCTGGGTGAATCCATTGAGCTCTAGAGTAGGAGTTGCAGCTCCACCGAGATTCCAGGCATAGCTGGCATATGGACAGCAAAAAGATTCCAGTTTCTGGAAGTACACCTACAAACTCCAGTACTACATATAGGTTTGAATAGAAGGTACAGGTGGAAATTGTGCAGGGAAGACATAGTTGAGTCCAACTCTGTCACTCTCAGGAGCACAGATTCCAAAGCAGGGCCTACTGATAAGGCACTAAACTCCAGAGCTACCCACTCTGATATAGGACTTGGGTGTCTCCAGAGCCCTCAGGAGCCTCTCTATTTGGGGTGATATCCATATTGGAAGCCAATGAGGTCCTACTGAGATGTGCATAAGTGTTACCTCTGGGATGACCTCCAGAATCACTTTAAAGTCTCTTAGCCATATGAACTCACATGTCTTTACCTTTCCCCCCTTATATTTGAGGTCTTTTTCCAGTCATATTGCCAGTTGGCACTTGGTAGTAATCCCTTGTTGCCAGGGAGGCTCAACCCTGGGATTCATGTCCCATGCTGGGAGGAAGGTAATGCATTCATATACTCAGTTTGGCTAAGAGAGAGACCACATTTGAGCAAGAAGGATGCTCTCAGGAGGCAACCCTTAGGCACCCCATAACTATAGGCTAAGTTTCAATTTCAAGAGCAAAGACTCATAAGGCTAGTCATCAATAGCAAGAGCCCATCAGTGGATCATCCTCCTTTGCCAGACACTGCCCTTGCACTTGGGGGACAGTTGCTGCTCCCTTGGAGAATGTGGCAGAGCTTTCTAGGATGGAAATTCAGTGTTCTCTCATTTATTGAATGATTCTCCACCCACTGTGACCATGCCCCATGAGCATATGAACAATTTTAAATACCTTTTGTGCATGTTCAGGTGATCTTCCTCCCTTGCATCCTTCCCTGAAACCCCCCACCAATGATCCTCTCCCACCCCAGTTGTAACCCTTCTGTGATCCTAAGCATCTTTAAAGATGAAGCCAATACAATAGCCAAATACAATTAATAGGAAAATTAAATAATAATGATAAGTTTAAATATAAGAGACAAAATACATGAAAACTTACAAAAACTAAAAATAAAATAAAATTAAAGGATCGGGATCTTCAAAAAATGGGGAAATTAAAAAAAAATTTTTTTCTCATTTTGCCTTTTATCACTACAAAACTGGTGACCAGTCTGTACCATGGCACCTTCCCCCTCTTACTCCCCAGTGTCTCACTATTTTTCATTTAATTTTCCAAGAGGTTTTAGGTTACAGCAAAGTCACACACAGAATACAAGAGATTCTCATATACCCAACCTCCTCTCCCTTTCCTCACCCCATATTAAAACCTTTTTGTATGTGGATGGTAGCATTGTTATAACTGATATACAGATAGTGAAACATAGCTACTAAACATTGTCAATGGGTTACAGAATGGTTTACATTTTAGGCCATACACTTTTATACATTTTGATGATATTTATCATGTCCTGTGTCCATTACTGTAACTTAATGAAAAACATTTCCACTGACCACTAAATACACCCTGTTTGATCTATTCTGTTCCTCCCTCCCCATACCCCTGGGGCCCATGATGATCCCCTGGCTTGACTCATTGGGTGACAAGATTCATAGTTACATGCAACAAGAGGTCTTGGCACACTGGTTTGTCCTCCCCAATTAGGAACCACCCTTGCTCTTAAGAGACACCCACCTGTCTATTTCAGAGCAAATTGGTCCTCCCAAAGATGGGAGTACATCTCCTTCCCGCTCATTGTGTGGGTCTCCACCCACTGATTATGACAGGATGAACAATCACACACTTCCTAGAAGCCTACTCCAGATGCGCCCTGTCCCAAATGCCCCCCCAACCAACACCCTAAACCAGCGACCCTTCCTTGTCATATTGCCATAAGAGCATTCCAACCTCTGTACTTTCAACTTCATACCCACAAATCCCAAGTGTTCACCTGGACCCTCTCCCATCTTTCCCTCCACTATCCTGGGTATTCTAACCCATCCTTCCCAATCTACCCACGTGTCAACCCTGCAACACCAAATCCAATAATATCACTACCCTTCAACATACAACTACACTCTATCACTTTACCATAGATTACATCTGTATGGGTGATGGCTCACAACTTTTCCTTCTCTTTCTCTTTCTTATAAACCCATTTTTCAGACAACAGTTCTTGGAGACTGCTCAATATCCTTAGTTCATATCAGTGAGGTCATGTACTGTTCATCCTTCAATGCTTGGCTTGCTTCACTCAACATAAGGTCTTCAAGATTCATCCATGTTATCCCGTGTGTTAGCACTTTATTTCTCCTTACACGTGAGTAATATTCCATTGTATGTATGTATGTACCACATTTTGTTTATCCATTCCTCTGTTGATGGTCACCTGAGTTGAATCCAACTTTTGGCAATAGTGAACAATGCTGCTATGAACATTGGTGTGCATATATCTGTCTGTGTCTTTGCTTTCAATTTTTTGGGGTATATAGCCAGAAGTGGGATCGCTGGATCATATGGAAGATCTATATTTAGTTTTTTGAGGAATTGCCAAACTGTCCTCCACAGTGGACAGACCATTCCACAATCCCACCAGCAGTGGATGAGGGTTCCCATTCCTCCATATCCTCTCCAACACTTATGGTCTGCTGTTTTTTTTTTTTTTAATAGCTGCCATTCTAATGGGTTTAAGATGGTATCTTACTGTAGTTTTGATTTGCATTTCCCTAATACCTAGCGATGTTGAGCATTTTTTCATGTGCTTTTTAGCCATTTGTATTTCTTCCTTGGAGAACTCTTTTCTGATCACTTGTCCATTTTTTAAATGGGTTGTTTGTCTTTTTATTTCCTAATAAGCAGGGTATTAGGATCTTATCAGATATATGGTTGCCAAATATTTTCTCCCATTGAGTAGGCTGTCAATATAAATATAAATATTTTCTTGAAAAGGTCCTTTGAGTGCAAAAGTTTTTAATTTTGAGGAGATCCTATTTACCTATTTTCTCTTTTGCTGCTCATGCTTTGGGTGTGATGTTCATGAACTCTTTTCCTATTACAAGGTCCTGTAGGTGCTTCTCTACATCATCTTCCAAGGTCTTTATGGTCTTGGCTCTTATATTTAGATCTTTGATCCACCTTGAGTTGATTTTTGTATAAGGTATGAGATGGTGTTTCTCTCTCATTCTTTTGGTTATGGATATCCAGTTCTCCAAGCACCACTTGTTGAAGAGGCCATTCTCTCCCAACCGAGTGAGCTTGGTGGTCTTGTCAAATATCAAATGACTTATTGCATGGACCTATATCAGAACACTCAATTCAGTTTCATTGGTCAGTGTGTCTTTCCTTGAGCCAATACCATTCAGTTTTGAAGACTGTAGCTTTGTAGTATGTTTTATTCAGGTAGTATGATAGCTCCAACTTCATTTTTCTTTTTCAATATGTCTTTGGCAATTTGGTGCCTCTTACCCTTCCAAATAAATTTTGTAGTTAGTTTTTCCAATTCCTCAAAAAATACAGTGTTGATTTTTATTGGGATTACATTAAATCTGTAAGTCTTCTTTGATTTCTTTTAATAGTGTTGTGTAGTTTTCTGTATATAAGTCCTTTACATTTTTAGTTAAATTTATTCCTTGGTATTTGATTCTTTTAGTTACTATTGTAAATGGTATTTTTTTCTTGTTTCCTCCTCAGATTGCTCATTATTGGTGTACAGAAATGCTACTGATTTTTGAGCAATGATTCTATAGCCTGCAATGTTACTGAACTCCTTTATAAGTTCTGGTAACTTTGTTGTAGATTTCTCAGTTCTTTCTACGTTTAGGATCATGTCATCCGCAAATATTGAATTTTTTACTCTTTTCCAATTTGGATGCCTTTTATGTCTTTTTCTTGCCACAATGCTCAAGCAAGTACATCTAAGACAATGTTAAATAGGAGTAGAGATAGTGGGCATACTTATCTCGTTCCCAATCTCAGAGGGAAGGCTTTTAAGATTTCATCATTGAAGATGATGTTAACTTTGGGTTTTCCATATGTACCCTTCATCATGTTCAGAGACTTTCCTTCTATTCCTATCTTTTGCAGTGTTTTTATCAGGAAAGAGTGCAGTATTTGTTGAATGCTTTTTTTGCATCTATAGAGATGATTATGTGATTTTTTTCTTTCAATATGCTTATGTGGTATATTACATTGATTGATTTTTTTATGTTGAACCATCCTTACATACCTGGGATGAAACCCACTTGGTCATGGTGTATAATTCTTTTGATATGTTGTTGAATGCAATTAGCAAGTATTTTATTAAGGATTTTAGCATCTAGGTTCATTAGAGAAATTGGTCTGTAGTTTTCCTTTCTTCTGATATCTTTGTTTGGCTTTCATATTAGGGTAATGTTGGCATAATAGAATGAGTTAGGCAATGTTCCTTCTACTTCTATTTTTTTGAAGAACTTAAGCAGATTTGGTGTTAGCTTTTTCTGGAATGCTTGGTAGAACTCAGCTGTGAAGATATCTGGTCCTGGGCTCTTCTTAATTGGGAGGTTTTTGATTACTGAGTCTATCTCTTTACTTGTAATTGAGCTGTGGAGTTCATCAATTTCTTCTTTCATCAATGTAGGCTGCTTGAGAGTTCTTAGGAATTTGTCCATTTCTTCTAAATTATCATTCTTGTTGGCATATAATTTTTCAAAGTATCCTCTTATGATACTCATTATTTCTGTGGGGTCAGTAGTTTTATCCCCTTCCTCGTTCCTTATTTTGTGTATTTGCATCTGTTCTCTCTTTTTCCTTGTTAATCTGGCTAAGGGTTTGTCAATTTTCTTGATCTTCTCAAAGAACCAACTTAAGGTTTTGCTTATTTTTTCTAGTGTTTTCTTATTTTCTACATCATTTAGTTCTGCTCTAATCTTTGCACTTTCCTTCTTTCTAGTTCCTTTGTGGTTACTTTGTTGTTGCTTTTTCCAGTTTTCCAGGTGTGCTGTTAGGTGATTAATTTTAGCTCTTATTTCATTTTAACATAGGCATTTATGGCTATGAATTTCCCTCTCATGACAGCTTTGGCTGCATCCCATCGATTTTGATATGTTGTGTTGTCATTTTCATTTATATCAAGGTAGTTACTGATTTCTTTTCTTTTTCTCTGAATTCACTTTTTTTTATTGTGGGTAAAAACCAAATTTTTCACAATACAAACCAATATTTGTAAAATGATATATAAATATATATGCATATATGAGCATTTGCTTACATAAATGTTATATATATTTTAAAGGTGCTTAGATTACCTAAATGTTACACAGAAATTACAGGGATTCCAATGTTCCCCACCTCCCACATCTCCCATAACATCCTACATAAACATCTTTCATTAGTGTGGCACATCATCTGCAATGGATATACACATCCTGGGGGCTTTGCCAATAAGCAGAGACCACAGTTCACATAATAGACCACACTCTTTCTCACACAGTTCTGCATGGTATATGCTGATGTAAAATGGCCTATATATGTCACTGCAATGTCACTCAGGAGAAACCCGAAGCCCTGAAAAAGCCCCTGTATTACACCTGCACTTCCCCTCCCTGCCCTGAAAGTGTCTAGTGAGGTTACACCTCACTGTTATAATTTCTTCCATTGCTTGAATCACAATATGTCAACAACAGAATACCATTAAGTCCACTCTAGTCCATAGCTCTTCCCCCAATCCTGAGGGGACTGGGATGGTGATGTCCACTCCACCTCCAAGTGAGAGTGGGCTTATATCCCATGGATATGGTGGATGGGATTATCCTGCCTGCAGCTGCAGGCTTTCTCCATACCCTGTAATGGCCATTGTCCATCACCGTCTCCTCACCAGGTGACTTGGGTAAGCCCATTGAGCTGTAGAGTAGGAGTTGCAGCTCCACCGAGAATCCAGGCACAGCTGGCACATAGGTAGGCCAGAGGCTCCAGTCTCTGGAAGTACACCTACAAACTCTAGCATCACATATAGGTTTGAATAGAAGGGACTGATGGACCATGTGCAGGGAGAACTTATTTGAGTCAACTCTGTCACTCTCAGGAGCACAGATCCCAAAATAGAGCCCACTGATAAGGTATCAATCTCTGGGGCTATCCCCCCTTATATGGGACCTGGGTATCTCCAGAGCTCTCAGGAGCCCCTCTGTGTGGGATGATATCCACTTTGGTGTTCTATGAGATCCAACTGAGGTGTGCATAAGTGTTACATCTGGGATGAATTCCCGACTCTCTTTGAAATCTCTTAGCCATATGAACTCATTTGTCTTTACATTTTCCCCATTTTATTAAGGTTTTTTTGCAGTCGTGTTTCCAATTGGCACTTGTTATTAATCCCTCATTGCCAGGGAGGCTCATCCCCAGGAGCCATGTCCCACATTGGGGAGAAAGTAATGTGTTCATATGCTGAGTTTGGCTTAGAAAGAGGCCGCATTTGAGCAACAAGAAGGATTTCAGGTGGCAGCCCTTAAGCACCTCAAAACAGTAGGCTACATTTCAATGACAACAGCAAAGACTCACAAGTCTAGTCGTCAATAACAAGAACCCATCAGTGGACCATCCTCTTTTGCCAGACACTGCCCCTGCACTCAGGAGACTGTTGCTACTCCTTTGGAGAATGTGGCAGAGCTCTCCTGGCTGGGAAATCAGATTCCCTCATTTATTGAGTGATTGTCTACCCACCGTGACCATGCCCCATCCCTTGATCATTTGAACAATTTTATATATCTTTCATGTATATTCAGATGACCTTACTCCCATGAATCCCCCATCCCAGACACCCCCCACCAATGATCCTCTTCAGCCCCCATTGTAACCCTTCTGTGATCTAAACATCCCTTGAAGATGAAGCCCATATAATAACCAAATACAATTAATAGGAAAATGAAATAATAATTATAGGCTTAAATGCAAGAGAAAAAATACAAGAAACTCATAAAAAAACTAAAAAGAAAATATAATTAGCAGATTGGGACATTCAAAAAAATGGGAGAAAACAAAAAATATTCCTTTTTAAAAAATTATTCTTTTTCCTTTTATCACTTCATTATCAGATATCCAGTGTACCATGACACCTTCCCCCTCTCATTCCCCAGTGTCTCCCAAATTTTCATTTAATTTTCAAAGAAGTTTTAGGTCACAGCAAAGTCACACACAGAATACTAGAGATTCCCTCATACCCAACCTCTATCCCCCTTCCCCACCCCTTATTAAAACCTTTTTGTTTTTTGGATGGTAGCATTGTTATAACTGTGAAACAGATAGTGAAATATAGCAACCAAAGATTGTCAATGGTTTACAGTATAGTTTACAATTTAGATGATACAGTTTAATTATTTTTTATGATATTTACCATGTCCTGTGTCCATTAATGTAAGGTAATGAAAAACATTTCCCATGACCACTAAATACCCCATTTGATTGTTTCTATTCCTTCCTCCCCATCGCCCTGGGGCATATGACACTCCTCTGTCTTGACTTATGGAATGACAAGATTCATAGTTACATGCCCTGGATATTCTAACCTGCCCTTCCTAATCTACCCACCTGTCAACCCTGCACCACCAAACCCAGTAATATCACTACCCATTGTCCTATCCTTCAATATGCAACTATACTCTATCACTTAACCATAGATTATGTCCATATGGGTGTTGGCTCACAACGTACTCTTCTCTTTCTCTTGTTAACCTATCTTTCAGACAATGGTTCTCAGAGACTGCTCACTTTCCTCAATTCAAATCAGTGAGGTCATATGCTGTGCATCCTTCAATGCCTGGCTTGCTTCACACAACATAAGGTCTTCAAGATTCATCCATGTTATTCCGTGTGTTAGCACTTTATTTGTTCTTACACCTGAGTAATATTCCATTGTATGTATGTACCACATTTTGCTTATCCATTCATCTGATGATTCCAACTTTTGGCAATTGTGAACAATGCCACTATGAACATTGGTGTGCATATATCTGTTTGTGTCTTTGCTTTCAATTCTTCTGGGTATATACCCAGCAGTGCAATCTCTGGATCATATGGAAGATCTATTGTTAGTTTTCTGAGGAACTGCCAAACTGTCCTCCACAGTGGCTGGACCATTCCACAATCCCACCAGCAGTGGATGAGGGTTCCTATTCCTCCACATCCTCTCCAAAACTTATAGTCTGCTGTTTTTTAAATAGCTGCCATTCATATGGGTGTAAGATGGTATCTCATTGTAGTTTTTTTTTTTTTTTTTTTTTTTTTTTTTTTTGG
>JAKSZT010054483.1:470247-501707 GCA_026826555.1 Tolypeutes matacus | reverse complement strand
TTTTTTTATTAGGGGTAAAAATCAAAATTCTCACAATACATACAAACGTTTGTAAAATGATATATAAATATATATGCATATATGTGTATTTGCTTACAAAAATGTTATTTTTTTATATATATATATACATATATTTTAAGAGGTGCTTAGATTACCTAAAATATTATACGGAACCCACTCGGATTCCCATGTTGCCCACCTCCCACACCTCCCACCACATCCAACACAAACATCTCCCATAGTGTGGCCCACCAATCTCAATGAACTTACACATCCTGGAGCCTTGCCACCAACCATAGACCACAGTTCACACTGTAGACCACACTCTCTCCCACTCAGTTCTGAGTGGTGTGTGCTGATTTAAAATGGCCTACATCCATTGCCACAACAGTACTCATTGTAGTTTTGATTTGCATTTCCCTAATAGCTAGTGATGTTGAGCATTTTTTTCATGTGCTTTTTAACCATTTGTATTTCTTCCTTGGAGAAGTGTCTTTTCAGGTCACTTGTCCATTTTTTAAATGGGTTGTTTTCTCTTTTTCTTTTCAAGGTTTAGGATTTCTTTATATATGCAGGATATTAGGCTCCTATCAGATATATGGTTGCCAAATATTTTCTCCCATTGGGTAGGCTGCCTTTTTATTTTCTTAATAATGTCCTTTGAGGTGCAGAACTTTTTAATTTTGAGGAGATCCCATTTGTCTATTTATTCTCTTGCTGCTCACGCTTTGGCTGTGAAGTTCATGAAACCATTTCCTATTGCAAGGTCCTGTAGATGCTTCCCTACGTTATCTTCCAAGGTCTTTATGGTTTTGGCTCTTATATTTAGATCTTTGATCCATCTTGAGTTGATTTTTGTATAGGTGTGAGATGGTATTCTTCTCTCATTCTTTTGGTTATGGATATCCAGTTCAACAAGCACCACTTGTTAAAGAGGCCATTCTCTCCCAACTGAGTGGGCTTGGTGGCCTTGTCGAATATCAGATGACTGTATATGCTAGGATCTATATCAGAACCCTCAATTCAGTTCCATTGGTTAGTAGGTCTATCCTTGAGCCAATACCATGCAGTTTTGAGCACAGTAGTTTTGTAGTATGAATTAAAGTCAGGTAATGAGATACCTCCAATTTCATTTTTCTTTTTCGATATGTCTTTGGCAATTTGGGGCCTCTTACCTTTCCAAATATATTTTGTGGTGAGTTTCTCCAGTTCCTTAAAAAATATAGTGTTTATTTTTATTGGGATTGCATCAAATCTGTAGATTAGTTTAGGTTGTTTAGACATCTTGATGAGGTGTAGTCTGCCTATCCATGAATAGGGAATATTTTTCCATTTATTTAAGTTGTCTTTGATTTCCTTTAATAGTGTTGTGTAGTTTTCTGTATATAAGTTCTTTACATCTTTAGTTAAATTTATTCCTAGGTATTTGATTCTTTTAGTTACTATTGTAAATGGCATTTTTCAAATTTCCTCCTCAGATTGCTCGTTATTGGTGTACAGAAATGCTACTGATTTTTGAGCATTGATCTTATGGCCTGAAACATTACTGAACTCCTTTATAAGTTCTAGAAGCTTTGTTGTAGATTTCTCTGGGCTTTCTATGTATAGGATCATGTCATCTGCAAATAATGAAATTTTTACTTCTTCTTTTCCAATCTGGATGCCTTTTATATCCTTTTCTTGCCTTAGTGCTTGAGCAAGTACTTCTAAGACAATGTTAAATAGGAGTGCTGATAGTGGGCATCCTTGTCTTGTTTCCCACCTCAGGGGGAAGGCTTTTAAGATTTCACCATTGAAGATGATGTTAGCTTTGGGTTTTACATATATACCCTTTATCATATTCAGAAAGTTTCCTTCTATTCCTATTCTTTGCATTGTTTTTATCAAGAAAGAGTGTTGTATTTTGTCGAATGCTTTTTCTGCATCTATAGAGATGATCATGTGATTTTTTTCTTTCAGTTTGTTTACGTGGTGTATTACATTGATTTGATTTTCTTGTATTGAACCATCCTTGCATACCCAGGATGAAACCCACTTGGTCATGGTGTATAATCCTTTTGAGATGCTGTTGAATGCGATTAGCAAGTATCTTGTTGATGATTTTAGCATCTAGGTTCATTAGAGAAACTTGTCTGTACTTTTCCTTTCTTTTGGTATCTTTGTTTGGTTTTGGTATTAGGGTAATGTTGGCATCGTAGAATGAGTTAGGCAATATTCCTTCTACTTCTATTTTTTGGAAGAGTTTAAGCAGAATTGGTGTTAGCTCTTTCCGGAATGTTTGGTAAAATTCAGCTGTGAAGCCATCTGGTCCTGGGTTCTTCTTAGTTGGGAGGTTTTTAATGACTGAGTCTATCTCTTTACTTGTAATTGGGCTGTTGAGTTCATCTATTTCTTCTTTCATCAATGTCGGTTGTTTGTGGGTTTCTAGAAATTTGTCCATTTCCACTAAATCATCATTCTTGTTGGCATATAATTTTTCAAAGTATCCTCTTATGATACTTTTTATTTCTGTGGGGTCAGTAGTGATATCCCCTTGTTCATTCCTTATTATGGTCTATTTGCATCTGTTCTCTCTTTTTCTTTGTTAGTCTGGCTAAGGGTTTGTCAATTTTATTGATATTCTCTAAGAACCAGCTTTTGGTTTCGTTTATTTTTTTCTAGTGCTTTCTTATTCTCTATTTCATTTAGTTCTGCTCTAATTGTTGTTATTTTCTTCTTTCTACTTCCTTTAGGTTTATTTTGTTGTTGTTTTTCCAATTACTCCAAGTGTGCAGTAAGGTGTTCAATTTTAGCTCTTTCTTCTTTTTTAATATATGAATTTATGGCTATGAACTTCCCTCTCAGGACAGCTTTGGCTGCATCCCATAGGTTTTGATATGTTGTGTTGTCATTTTCATTAGTTTCAAGGTACTTACTGATTTATTTTGAGATTTCCTTCTCGACCCACTGTTTGTCTAAGAGTGTGTTGTTTAACTTCCATATCCTTGTGCCTAACTTGTTTCTCTGGCCCTTAGTGATTTCCAATTTCATTCCATTGTGATCAGAGAAATTACTTTGTATAATCTCAATCTTTTTGAATTCATTAAGAGTTGTTCTGTGGCCCAGCATGTGGTCTGTCTTGGAGTATGATCCATGTGCACTTGAGAAGAATGTAAATCCTGGTGTATTTGGGTGTATTGTTCTGTTTATATCTATTAAGTCCAGGTCCTCTAATGTATTGTTGAGAGCCTTTGTTTCTTTATTGATTCTCTGTCTAGATGTTTTGTCTAATGATGATAATGGTGTATTAAAGTCCCCTGCTATAATTTTAGAGGCATTTATTTCTCCACTTAGTTTTTCCAGAGTTTGCCTCATGATTTTAAGGCACCCTGATCAGGTGCATAAATCTTTATCTCTTCTTGAAAGTTTACCTCTTTTACTAATATATAGTGTCCATCTTTGTCTCTTACAATAGTTTTGCATTTAAATGTTTTGTCCAACATTAGGATAGCTACTCTTGCCATTTTTCAGTTGTTTTTTTCTTGAAAAATTGTTTTCCAGCCTTCACTTTCAACCTCCTTTTTTCTCTGGGTCTAATGTGGGTTTCTTGTAGTCAGCATAGAGATGGTTCATATTTCCTTTTCCATTCTGCTGATCTTTGTCTCTTGACTGGTGAGTTTAATCCATTAACATTGAGTGTTATTACTCTCAATGAATTTCTTACATTAGCCCTTTTTTCTTTGGTTTTATACATGTCATATGTTCTTTTTATTTCTCTTTTTGTCTTTTTAGTTGTTCTTACACTCTCCTCCAACTCTTTCTCTCCTGTTTTTACCTTTCAACCTGTAGAACTTCCTTTAGTATTTCTTGAGGTGCAGTTTTCTTATTGTCCTGCATTCTTAATTTCTGTTTATCTGTGAATATTTTGAACTCTCCATCATTTTTGAATGCCAGCTTTGCTGCATAGAGAATTCATGGTTGGAAGTTTTTTCTTCTAGTACCTTGACTATGTCATGGAGGTCTTTTGGCCTCCATGTTTTCAGATGAGAAATCAGCACTTAATCTTATTGTTCTTCCCTTATATGTGATGGTTCTCTTTTCTTTTGCTGGTTGAGTATTTTCTCTTTGTCTTGAGCATTGGGCATTTTGATAATTATATGTCTTGGAGTAGGCTTGTTATGATTTATACTGTTTGGGGTGTGCTGTGTTCCTAGACATGTACATCCATCTCCCTCAATAGTGTTGGGAAGTTTTCAGCCATTATTTCCTTCAACACTCCTGTTCCCTTTCCCTTCCCTTATCCTTCTGGGATGCCTAAAAGGCATATTTTTGTGCATTTTGCATAGTCAGTTAAATCCCTAAGTCCCTGCAGGATTTTTTCTATCTTTTTATCTATGTGTTTGATTTCAGATTTACTGTCTCCCAAATCACTAATTCTTTCTCCTGCCTGTTCAAATCTGCTGTTATGTGAATCCAGCATCTGTTTTGTTGTTGTTGTTGTTTTTCTATTATTTTTTCTTTTTTTTATTATTTATTTTCCAGCATCTTTTTGATTTCTTGAATTATGCCATTCACCACCATCATATCCGTTATCTTTTTATGTAAGTTTACAGTTTCTTCAGTATGTTTTCCCAGTGTCTTCTTAATATCCTTAATCTCTTCCTTCACTTCATTAAATTGGTCCATGGTATTTGTTTGGACAGCTTTGATTAGTTGTTTGATGCTCTGCAGCTCTTCCTGGTTTTTAGTTTGTTCATTGGACTGGTCCATGTCTTCCTGTTTCTCAGTATGTTTTGTAATTTTTGTTGCCATCTGGACATCATTTTATCCTGTTAGGTTTATGCAGTTGATTAGCTTCTTTCTCTGCTCTAGAGTTTTATTTAGCTGGTGGTTATGTGTTTGTGTTGTTTTCTCTTTGACACTTTGTTCTTCTTTTTCTATTTCCTTGCTTTTTTCTATGTTCCCTTGAAGGAAAAAGATTAGGGCCAGAGGAATTGAAGGAGGTAAGAAAGGAAAAGGGGTAATAGTAATATTGATAAAAAGTTAGAAGAGGGACCATATAAGATGTTGTAAAATGAATGTTTAATTCATGTAGGCAGTTTAGAGTAATAGAGAAAAAATGGAGTTCATACAATGGAATGGGAAACCAAATAGAGAAAAATATGTAGAATGATTTAAAAGGCCAGAATGATGAGGTGAGAGAGAAACAGTAAAGAAAGGGCTTAATGGAAAAATTTAATTAAAAAAAGAAAGAAAACAGAATAGACAAAATAGAAATTGACACACATGAAGTTGAGGATTAATGAAAAAAGGTGGAATGTAAAAACCACAACAGAAAGCAGAAGGTAGAAAGGTGAAGGAAAAGAGATAGCATTGGTAGACAAAATCAATATACACAGAGAATGAGAAATCGAGGAAGAAGAAACAAGCTAGCAGCACGATTTTTTCATGAGCAACCCACCTCACTGTCCAGCTCCCTCCATATCTATGTCCCTAAGGTTCTCACTCTGTGGGCTCCCATACAGATCACTCAGGCAGGATCCTGTCCCCTGTCAGCCATTCTCTGTGAGAGAGATGTTGAGTGGCCACCTAACCAACACCATCTTGCCTTTGACCAACCTCAAATGTGTTTTTTATCTCACCTATTATGTCTTTCTTTCCCATGAGCTCTGTTACTTTTCTGTTCAGGGTTTCAAATTCTTCTTGCATTTACTCAATGTCTTCTTGATGTCATTTATCTCTTTAACTATGTTGTCTTTCTACTCATTCATTTGATTTTGGAAATTTGTGCACATCCCATTCTCTCAACTTCTGCATCTCTTTTAGGGTTTTGATGTATTCCTTTTCTTGGGCCATGCCTTTTATTTTCTTAGTATGGCTTGTAATTTTTTGCTGATATCTAGGCACCTGATTAGGATGTAGTTTATTTAGATGCTCATTTTCTTTCTCTTTTATAGGGATTTAGTGGCTGGAGGCTGTGAGTTACCACTGCTCTTTAATTTTTAGCTTGACCTGAATTGTTAGTTTTGTCCTGCTGTTTGTTCAAAACTGGACACTGAACCAGTAATTGGTTGTAGATTCACTTCTTAGGGCCTTGGGAAGGGAGGGTATAGAAGTTGGAAAAGTCCTCTCCTACTTTTTTTATTTTTTAAGACTTTTTAAAAAATATTTTTAATTTATTTACCCCACCCTTGCTACTTGTGCTCACTGTATCCATTTGCTGTGCATTTTTCTATGTCTGCTTGTCTCCCTTTGTTGCATCATTTTGCTGTGCTAGCTTGCCATGCCACATGATCTGTCAGTTGGCCACACCACCTGGGCTGTCAGCACATGATGCAATGTGGGCCAGCTTGCCTTCACCAGGAAACCCTGTGAATTGAACCTGGGGCCTCCCATATGGTAAATGGTAACCCAACCACTTGAGCCACTTCCGCTTCCCTCTCCTACTTATTTTTTATTTTCTTGTATGCACTTTCTTGATCTGCCAGGAGATGGTGCTCTTTGGCAGCTCTCAGTTCAATGCCTGGTCAGATTGTATTTGTTGCAACACAGACAAAATCAATGTGATAGAGCTTCCTGTCTGGAAACTAGGAGCCTTGTAATTCAAATTATCTCTGAGACAGTTCTCCAGCCTTCTCTGGCAGCCTCCTCCCTTTTCCCAGCTAAGAAATATTTCCACTCCCCTCTGAGTCCTCAACAAACAGTTCCTGTTAGTAGAGGAGGAGATAGGGAGGGTTGTATATCTTTAGCCCATTGCAGGCTCCAAAGTAAACAGTGGCACAGCCCCACCCAGCCCAGAAAGGTTCCTGGGACCCAGCAGACGAAATTTGTGAGTCAAAAGCTGTGTCAGCCTTAGGCCATGTTCCTCTTTCTCCCCTTTCCTGGGGAATCCTTAACAATTAGTCCCACCTAGAAGAGAGTGAAAATTTTGAGGTTCAGATTTCTCCACTCCTCCTCTAGTTCCTAGGGCAAACCACTGTGTGGTCTCACCTGGCCTAGAAGGGTTCATGGGACACAACAGACCAAATTTGTGGGTCAGAAACTGCATCTGCCTTAGGCTGTGTCCCTCTACTTTCCTGGGATGGTAGATCCCTGGAGCCCCCTTTGTCTGCAGTCACATACCCAGAGGCCCAAGAATTCTAAACTGTCTTTAATGTGGGGGAAGGTCCTCACAGCAGCAGCCACTGCTTTCAACTCATGGTTCTGTCATTGCAACTTCCCTCCTTTGCCCTCTCTCATCTGGGCAGTGTCCAGCCTTCACCTGCTGTCCTAAACCCTAGAAGATATTTTTTCTAGGCTATTTTAGCCTGTCCTCTAGCTATTTTTCAGAAGGAGAAGAGATTCCTATGTTTTACTAATCCACCATCATTCAGTGGCAGTTTTTAAAAACATCATACCACTTTCTTCTCTCCTCCATGATTTCTTGTAAGAGGGCAGTACTTATTCTTATTGAGTTTCCCTTGTATGTACTGCTTTGCTTTTCTCCTGATGCTTTCAGAATCCTCTTTATTTCTGATATTTGTCATTCTGAATAGCAGGTGCCTTGGGTAGGTCTATTCAGATTTATTCTGTGTGGATAATATGTTGAACTTGGATATTGATATTTATGTCTTTCATGTGGGGTGGGAAGTTTCCATTCATTATTTTCTCAAATAATCTTTCTGCACCTTTCCATTCTCTTCTGGGAAACCAATAATGTGAATGTTTGTGTGTTTCACCTTGTCATTCAATTCCCTGAGACCCTGTTCCATTTTTTCCATTCTCTTCTCTTTCTGTTTTCCTGTCATTTCCAGTTCAAGTATTCTATCTTTGAAATCACTAATTCTGTCTTTGGGCCATTTAAATCTGCTCTTGGGTGACTCTAATGTCTTTTTAATCTCATCCATCATGCCTTTCATTCCCATAATGCCTGTTACTTTTCTTTGCAGGCTTCCACACTTTTCCACATTAACAACATCCTTAATTAGTGTGGTACATTTGTTACAATTGATGAACCCATATTGAAGCATTCCTGAGCTGTCAGCCCTGCTTATACTTTCTGGATATCTCTAGAGACCTCAGAACCCCATTATTTGAGGCATTGTTTACTGTGGCAGTCAATGAGATCCTGCTGTGTCTTGCATAAGCATAACATCTGGAATGACCTCCCAATTCACTTTGAAATCTCTTAAGCATAAAAAAAATCATTTGTATTTACCACACCCCCCTTGTGGTCAAGGTCTTTTCCAGATCTTTGCAGGCTTTTAAATTATTCTTTATGCTCACCCAGTGTCTTCTTAACATCTATCTCTTTAGTTGTATTTTCTTTCAGTTCTTTGGATTTAGGAGAGTTGTGTGATTATCATTAATTAGTTTTCTTAAATCCTGTATGTCTTTATTCAGGATATTTCATTTGTTCCTTTGGTTGGGCCATTTCATCCTGTTTCCTAATATGGTTTTTAATTTTTTGCTGATATCTAGGCATCTTAATATGTTAGTGAATTTATTCTGATGGTCAGTTTCTCTCTTTGCCTATTTTTTCCCCACAGCTCTTCTTTGATAGTTGCTTCAACCTATTCAAAGTCTTCAAAATTGCCCAGCCTAAGTTATCAAAATCATGCCAGGGATTCATTAATTTGATGCAGGTTTTCTCCCAGGAGTTAGGGTACAGAGGGAACCCAAAGCAGTTTTGTCCATGCAATTTCCATACCTGCCTGTAGATGGTGCTTGTCAGTGCACCTTTCCATGGAGGTGTTTCTTTCAATCTCTGTTTTCCTTTGTCTTGGTCTGGCCATAGCTGAGACTGAAAGCAGGCTCTGCTGGATGATTTCACTGAAGAAAACCCTCCCAACCCCCCTTCTGTTTTTTCTTGTAACAGCTGACAGGAATTGGTATGTTCCTCTCATAGCCAGCTGGAGTCAACCAAGGGTTTTAGCCAGTTTAACATCTTGGGGTGGGGGAGTGGAGCCCTTCCCATATGCCATGACAGTTTTGTAACTCACATTTGTTGTTTTGAGTTCTTCATCTCTTTGTTCCTCACCTTCCTAGGAGTTGTGAAGCCCTGTCTTGGTCTGCTGACACTCAAAGCAGGTCCTTGGATAACTTTTGGCTCTTTCTCCATTGTTTTTGTGAGAGAGTTGAGCCCTGCCTGCCTAATCCAATGCCATCTTCCCACAATTCTGGCTTCAGTTTTAATATTAAAGACTTCCTTCTTGGAAGCAGTTCTTGGCTGCTGATGGGTCTATTCTAAAAGGAGGGCAGCCATTCTCTTTTTGTGGAGCTGTTGCTTTTTAAAAAAGATTTATTTACTTATTTCTACCCACTGTTGTTTGTGTTTGCTGTCTGCTCACCTTTTTAGGAGACACTGGTAACCAAACCTGTGTCCTCCTATGTGTGAGGGAGGTGCCTAATTGCTCTAGCACCACTGCTTATGGTAACTTTACTTTATCCATTTAAAAGATTTCACAGAGCCCTTCTGTATATAAGGTGTGCTCTTCTCAATATATAAGGCATTATGGAAAAGGGAGTGATCCTTTGCTGTAGACTGAAGAAACCAGTCCCAAACCAATGGAATTTTAAGCGCTTTTCATCACACAGTTGGACATTTTCACTTATAGCAAATTCTGTGGTTTGCTTCTCCTGCTGGTGAGGAAAGTTGAATAGAAATATACCTAACAGTGAGATGTGGGTAGTGTGGTACAGGACCAATAAGGAAGTGAAACACAGCTCGATATTGTTCTAAAGTTGACATGTGCATCCAAGAATAGTAAAAATAAGGGAGACTCTTTTTCTCATTTCTTTAAATGGTTGCATCTGTCCAGGAACTCAGAGCTGACCATGAGCCAGTCCTTCTGATTCAGAAACTGAATTACAGTATTTGTCCTAATATAGGGATCCAGCATCACATGAATAAGAGAATCTATGAAATAACCCAAATCTCTCCCTCCTCCTCTTGTAGGATTGCAGAGATATGTTTGATTTCCAGCATGTACACAACTTCTACTGAATGTTTATGGAATGCCCTTACATATTATAACCACTTAGTACTTTCCAATGAAGATAGCCATTTCTGTTATGTTTCTTCAAAAGGCACATTAATGTACAGTTGCTTAAGTTTTACAAATGACACTTTATTTCTTGGATATTAGGCAAGGTCTCATCCAAATCCAATTTGTCAACATTACTTCTCTGTGGATGATTTCTAGTTATTGCATTACAGATGATTTGATCGATTTTTCACTGCTGCAACACCTCTTTTATCATGGCTACTCTCACCAAGGCACTGCCATTAAGGTGGCTCCAGCACAGAAATGACACCCTTCTTTCAACAAATAATGGGAAAAGAAATTTCATTTTTTGTGTTCTAAAGAACTAGGCAGTACAAAGTATTCTGGAAGACAAGTGGATATCATGT
Organism: Tolypeutes matacus; assembly: GCA_026826555.1. Classification (NCBI taxonomy): domain Eukaryota; kingdom Metazoa; phylum Chordata; class Mammalia; order Cingulata; family Chlamyphoridae; genus Tolypeutes; species Tolypeutes matacus. The sequence continues at coordinate 491,335 of JAKSZT010054483.1, read as the reverse complement.
AACCCTCACTTAGTGGAACAAACTCTCTACCCAGAAACACCCATCATCTTGATTTCTCTGTCCCAATCTGCGTAACTTTCAAACAGAGAAATTGTTTTACTGTTGCCATCACCAACTCCACCACCTCATCCTCCACCTCCTGAGGGTACTCCATTTATTTGTTGGCTGAATGGTAGTATTTTTCCCAACATATTCAAATGCAAATTGTAGCTGCAGGTCTGTCTGTTGGCTAGGAATAATGAGCTATTGTTGTGTACCTTTTTGGTAGTTTTGGGACATGATTTATCAAAGCAAAATCTGACAACCCTGAAATCTTTATAATAAATAATTCACTCTGTAGGATTAAATTTCAGTTTCTACTTGGTGTTTATGACTTTCTGTTCTTTTGTTGTCATTTAATGTGACAATTTGGGAGAAAGTTTTTTTGTAATGACATTGGTTCATATAGTATAAAGGAATTTTATTAAACTTTTAAAAAATTAAAGTTTATCATTCATAAATGAACATCCATAAACAATAATTGTATAATAAAGTTGTGAGCTTACAAAACAAGCATACATATCATCATGCAGGGCTCCCATACATTATCCCACCACCAACACCTTGCTTTGTAAAACAATTGTTACAAACTATGAAAGAGTATCATCAAACACTACTACCTGTAGACAATATCTTACATTAGGTGTATTTTCCCCTAACCCACCTGGTTACTGACACCCTGTATTAATATTGTATACTTGTTATAGCTCAAAAGGGAATATTCTCATATTTGTTCAGTTAACCATATTCAATCTTCCACCAAATGATTCAATGTGCTATACAGTCTCATGTTTTGTAAAGTCCATTCAAAATGTACACTCAGTGGGCTATCATATTCATCACAGAGGTGTGCTGTCATCACCTCAATTTTAGATAATTTTCATTATTCCAAAAAGAAAAATCCAATACTCCCATATATCACCCTAGGGATACCCACCTAGGAAATAGACTATGGGGGAAGAAGGGGAGCTGATGCTTAATGTACACAGAATCTTTAATAACATTTATCTTAAATGTGTAGAAATGAATAAAGTTGATGTTAATATATTATCATGAGTATAACTAATATAATTAACACTGCTAATTTATAAAAGTGATTGTGACTGAAAGGGGAGGTCTGTGTTTGTAATATTTCAATTGAAAGGAAATTAGAGAATGATGAGGGACTATATAATATAATGATTTTGGTGGTGGAAGAAGATTGTAGTTAATAGTAAAAGAATGTTTTTTTAGAGTGTGTTAAGAACAAAGGAAATTTTGAAGTTACTGCATATCAACTTTCCCACAAATCATATTATGAATTGTGTCTGTTTCAATGCATTTTCATACAAAATTGACTTCAATTTATGACAATTCTCTTGGAAAAAGGACTGGCTCCAGTTTACTAATCTTTGGTTCCAAACTAAATTTTTCATCAGTGTGGGGCAGCAGCAGGAGATAAGATCTGAATGTGGGTGTGGGCAGCTTGAAGGAGAACATGTTGCCTCTGTCTCTTCTTCCAGAACCTGCCACTACCAGTGGCACCATCGAGGATTCCCAACACCTCCAAACACCTTGGGGCATAGATATCCAGGTGCTCAAGCCTAGGCCCCACCTGGATCACAGCTTGGCAGACTGACAACCTGGGACATGAAGGGGAAACTGCAGAGAAAGGAGGAGAAGGGGTAGGAATGGGCCTATGGTGGTGCAGGGGTCCAACAGCAGAAGGGGCCCACTACCCCACCCTAAAAGACTGCACACACAGGGCCTGTGGTCTGCATCTCAGGATCTCTAACTGGTTGTAGAATTTGAAGGCAAGATTAGGCCCAGATATGACTTTCAATATTTATTAAATCAAAGGTCTTTGTGAGTACAGTTTAAAAAGTTGATGCTGCCGTAATTTGACCAAAGAGTCAGAACCCAAATAAAATTAAAGACCCAATTAATGGCAGCTTAACATAAAAGCACACAACAGCCCAAGGCTTTGCTCAGATAGGTGATGAGAAGGAATCTGTTGCAAATAGGCTTTAAACCATATGGCCAGATTTGGGAGCATTTTGTTAATGTGTCAGTTTGTTTGGTAATTAAAATAATTGTGACTGTGATTGGAGTGCCAGGTTTAGCTAGTTATCAGCTTCTCCAATTTGTCCAATTCCTATGGACTATTTGCCTCAATTGTTGGTTCAACTGGAGATAGACAAGCCAGGAAGTTCTTTGTACAGCAGGGCTTGTATTAGCCAAATTTGATGGTATGTTGGCCCTCAGCATTTGACATTTTTGTTTGAAAGAATGGCTTATTTGGAAGATTTGAGCTTCTGGATTGAAAATCAATGAAAGCACTCAGAACAATAACAAAAAAAGCCAACAGAATGTTGTAGGTCTGCATCTAATAGCTTTATGCTGCTTCCCCCCTTGGCGTGAATTATTACCAATAATAATATTACAAATAATAATATTAAATATTGTTAATATATCTGGTTTCATCATGGTGGGAGAGGCTTTTTGCTCCTTCATTATATTCTAATATGGTTATCATTTACCAAGTGGAGATGCTAATTTCCCTTCTTGGTGGTACATACATTTATGTAAATGGCCTTGGAGCAATAATTTAAATTTACTGAAGAAGACTCATAGGGAAAGGTTAATCATCCATCCCATATATGCTGAAAAATTTGGAACATTCCTACATGGTGAGAATTTAGGTTTAAATGTATCCTATAATAAATGGTCCTATAACAGATACTGGGACTGCATGGTAATATGTCATTAATGGGCCCCAGGAGAGTACCTGTCTCAATATGTCCTCCAGTGTTGATGAGTTGGAGGCAAAATAGAAAGCCCATATTATAAGAAATGATATTATGGAAGGGTCTCATGTATACAGAATACTCATCAACATGCCCCCATTAAATATAGAAAGGAACAATGGCAAGGTTTGTAAAAATTAGTGATGTAAGTCTTCCCAAAGATCTGGAATTAAGAGAAATAAAAGTTGTGGGCAAAAGTGTATCCTAAGCAACAAGAATAAGGGTAAGAGTTCTGGGAAGATGGCATCAGAGTAGCTCAGACAGGGTGCAGCTGTCTTACAAAAGATTGAGAAAGAATAGAAGTCATCTGAGGGAACTGCTTTGGAGACCTACAGAACAGAAGTATGACACAAACATCATCAAAGAGAAGTGGGGATGGAGAAACTAATGGACCAAAGGGAAAACTGTGAGTTGCTGACCCCACACCTAGGAGTGGTACCCATTCCTCCCCTTTGCGTTTAACAACCTCCATAACACCAGTATAAGCCAGTTTTGAATCTATGGCTCAGAATTCAATGAATATTGAGAGATTCATCACAATGGAAAAGTTTGCCAAAGAGCATCATCTGATGGCCAATCAGGAAAGTAAAGAAAAACAAGCCTTGACTTCTCTGTTTCTTTCCATCAACTTAGATCTATTCTATGCCCTGTTAGTGGCTCCCTGCCCCTGTTTTGATAACTTAAACAGGGAAAACTTAAAGTTTTAGAAAAAAATTGAACCAGAAATTGAAGAAGAGATGTGAAATAAAACCACTAGGCAAGAGAAAGAAATTGATGAACAGAGTAAAATCACCAACACAATCAAATGCCTAGATAGTAACCAAAAATAACAAGACATACTAAGAAACAGGAATATATGGTCAAGAAAAGGAACAAACAAAATCACACAAATCTCTTTAATCAGCTCAAGAGGTTGAAGGAAAATATGACTAATGAGATGAAGGATTGTAAGACGACACTGTGTGAGCATAAAGAACAATTTGAAAGTCTGTAATGAAAAGTACAGAACTTATGGAAATGAGAGACACACAGATGAGATTAAAATATATTAAAGGTATATAATAGCAGATTTTATTTGGTTGAGGGTAGAATTAGTGAATTAGATGACAGAGCATTTGAACTGGAAAATACAGAAGAACAGGAAGAAAAAAGAATGGGAAAAATTGAACAGGGATTCAGGAAATTGTATGATAGCATGAAACACACAAATATATGCATTATAGAGGTCTAAGAAGGAGAAGAGAAAGGAAGAGACAGAAAGAATTTTAAAGGAAATAATGACTGAAAATTCTTCAAACACTAAGAAAGACATGAATGTAAATATTCTAGAATTGCAATATACCTTAAACAGAATAAATTTGAATAGATTTGCTCTGATGCATATTCTATTCAAAATGTCAAATGGCAGACATAAAGAGAGGTTTCTGAAAGCAGCAAGAGAAAAGCAATCTATCACTTACACAGGAGCCTCAATAAGTCTAAGTTCTGATGTTTCATCAGAAATCATGGAGTTTGGAAGACAGTGGTATAATATATTTAAAGTACTGAAAGAAGAAACTGCCTGCCCAGAATTCTGTGTCCAGAAAAACTATCTTTCAGAAATGTTCAGTCTTCACAGACAAAAACTGAGAGTATGTCACCATGAGAATGGTTCTACAGAAGATACTGCAAGACATGTTACAGTCTGAAAGTATATAACAAAGGTCAGAGGCTTGGAGAAGAGTGCAGTAATGAAGAAAATAAATATGCCTAACTGGAATTGTTAAAAGGCAGAAAATAGTAAGATATGATAACAGAAAGCCAAGGTATAAAATGGAGAAAGTAAGTAATGCCTTTACAGTAATGACATTGAATGTTAATGGATTGAACTACTCAATCAAGAGATATAGAATGGCAGAATGGAAAATAATATGAGCCATTTACTTGTTGATTTCAAGAGACTCACTTTTTTTCAGTTATTTTTTATGGTGGTAGTAGGGATTGAACCAAGAACTCATACATAAGAAGCAGGCACTGAAACACTGAGCTACACTCACTGCCCAAGAGACTCACTTTATTTTTTTTACTTTTTTATTTCTTCTAACTTTTTTATTTTTTAGAAGATACTTAGATTACAAAATGTTACATAAAAAGTATAGGGATTCCCATATGCCCCACTCCCCATATATCCCACATAAACAACATCTTTCATTAGTGTGATACATTCATTGCAATTGATAAACACATTTTGGGGAATTGCCACTGAGCATGGATTATAGTTTACATTGTAGTTTACACTCTCTCCCACACAATTCTGTAGGTTATATGGGAAGATATACAATGGCTTATATCTCATTGCAATGTCATTCAGGATGATTCCCTCTAAGTCCTGAAAATACCTCTATATTACATATGTTTTTCCCTCTCCTTGTCCTCAGAGCCTCCAATGGTCACTGCCTCCATTTCAATGTTGTGATTTCTTCCATTGCTAGAATCACAGTAAGTTTATAATAAAATATCAGAAAATCCACTCTAGTTCATAGGTCATTCCCAATCCTGAGGCTTCTGGGATTGTGATGTCCACCCCACCTCTAATTGAGAGGGGGCTTTGATCACATACAGCTGATGGATGGCTCTCTTTTGCTTGCAGTTGTAGGCTCTTTCATTTCTTTGGTATGGTGATTGTCCATCCTTACCTCCTTGTTAATTGTCCTGGGTGAGTCCAGTGAACTGGAGAGTATGTGTTGCAACTCCACTGAAACTCAAAGTCCATCTGGCACATGGAAGGCCCAAGTATTTAAGTCTCTTGGATGTACACTTACCAACTCTAGCACAAAGTATAGGTTCAAATAGAAGGGACAGATGGGCCATGTGTAGGGAAGCCATAACTGAGTCCAACTCTCAGAAGCACAAACTACAAAGTAGTGCCCACTGGCCAGGAAACAAACTCCAGAGCTATCTGCCCTGATCATGGTATCTGGGTGTCTCCAGAGCCCTCAGGAACCCCACTATTTGGTGTAGTATCTATTTGGGCAGTTTATGAGATCCTGCTGAGATGTGCATAAGATCACCTCTGGGATGGCCTCCCAACTCTCTCAGTTATTGTGTGGCTCTCCAACTCACCACTCATTGCCCCTGTAATTGGAGGATTGTTGCTGTTCCATTAGAGAACATGGCAGAGCTCTCCAAGATGGGAACTCAATATTCTTTGGGTTATTGTGTGAATATCCACCCACTATGACAATGCCCCATGAACATTTGAACACATTTATATACCTTATATATACGCCCAGGTGAACTTCTTCCCATGTATCCCCCATCACTGACAACCTACACCAATGATCTCCCCTGCCCTAGTTGTAACCACTCTGGGTCCAAAGCTTCTTCATAAATAAAGCCAATAAAATTGCCAAATCCAATAAATAGGAAAATGAAATAATAATGATAGATTTAAATATAAGAAATAAAATAATAATATTTTTTAAAAACTAAAACTAAAATAAAATTTAGAAATTGGAATATTAAAAAAATAATGAAAAATATTTTTAAAAGTTTTTTTTAATGACATTTTGCCTTTGATCACTGTAATATCTGTTGTCCTGTATGTACAAGGATATTTTCTTCCATTTATTCCCCATTTTCTTACTTTTTTTCATTTCATTTTCAAAGAAGTTTTAGGTCACAGTAAATTCACATACAGAATACAGGAGACTTCCATATACCCAATATCCTACCACTTTTACCCCTTCCTGTATTAAGTAAGGAATATGACAGGAGTGCAGTAAGATTCACTTTAGATGCAAGGTCACAATGAGGATGGAAGTGAAAGTTTGGAAAAAGTTATTCCATGAAAATAGTAATAAAAAAAGATCTAGAATAGTGATAATAATATCAGACAACATATATATTTAGAATGCAAAACTGTTATAATGGATTAAGAATGTCATTGTTTATTAATAAATGGAAAATTCACCAATATGAATAACAATAAATATTCATGCACTTAACAGGAAAAAACTGGCAAAACTGGGGGGAGAAATTGATGTCTCTTCAACAAAAGTTGGAAATTTGAACACATTATTCTCAGCATTGGACACAACATATGGTTAGAGGATGAATAACGAATAACATATGGTTAGAGATTATGAATAATATGATAAATGAAGTAGACCAAACATACATTTATAAAACATTACAACTGAAAACAGCATGAAAGACATTCTTCTAAGGTTCTCATTGATCTTTCTCCAGGGTAGACCTTTTGCTGGGACATAAGTCAGATCTCAAATAATTTAAAGAAACTAAAATTAAAGAAAGCCCTCTCTCAGATCAAAATGAAAGTAAATTGGAAATTAATATCAGGTACAAAAAGGGAAAATTCACAAATATATGTAGATTAAACAATTCATTTAAATAATCAGTGACTCAAAGGAAAAACTGCAGGCAAAATCAGTAAATATCTTAAAATGAATGAAAACAAAGACACAACATATAAAAAGTTATGGCAGAGGAGCAGATGTAGCTCAAGTGGTTGAGCATCTGCTTCCAATGTATGAGGTCCTGGGTTCAATCCCCTGTACCTCCAAAAAAATTATGGCAGTGTTGAGAATGAAATTTATAGTCTTCAATGTTTACTTTTAAAAAGAAGAAAGAGCTAAAATCAAAGACATAACTGCACATCTAGAAGAACTAGAAAAGAGCTGCAAACCAACCCAAAAGCAAGCAGAAGAAAAGAAAACAATAAAGATTAGGGCAGGAATAAATAAAATTGTTAGTAAAAATAGACAAAAGAGAGAATCAACATAACCAAAATTTTGTTCATGGAGAAGATGAACAATATAAAAAAAAAATCCTTAGCTAGTTTAAACAAAGAAAAAGAGAGAAGATGCAAATAAATAAAATCAGAAATAATATGTGGATATTAACACTGACTAATCAAAAATTTAAATATCAAAAGAGGATACTATTAAAAACTGTATGCCAACAAACTTGACAATATTCATGAAATAGATGAATTCCTAGAAACCCATGAATAACCCACACTGACCCTAGACTAAATCAATGACTTCAACAATGAACCACAAGTAAAAAAAATGAAACAGTCATCAGAAACCTCCCCCAAATGAAAGGCCAAAGAACAGATGGCTTCACAGTGAAGTCTACCAATCATTCAAAGGTGATTTAATACTGATATTGTTCAAGCTCTTCAAAAAATTGAACAGAAGGAATGCTACCATAGTCTCTGAAGCGAACATCACCTTAATACTAAAGCCAAATAGAAATATTAAGAAAAAAGAAAATTATAAACCAATATCTTTAAGAATATAGATGCAAAAATCTTCAACAAAATACTTTGTAACCAAATTCAAAAGCACATTAAAATTATACATTATCATCATAAGTTTTTTTTTTGTTTTGAGATACCAATGCTGGAAATTGAAACCAGGACCTTGCATGGCTCCCCTCAGTTAGGTTTTTTTTTTTTTTTCTTTTTCTTTTTTTTTTTTTTTTTTGCTTATTGTTTGTTTTTGTTTTTAGGAAGCACCTGGAACTAAACACAGGACCTCCCTTGTGGGAAGCAGATGCTCAACTGTTTGACCAACATCCACTCTCTGATCATATGGGTTTTATAACAGGTATGCAAGGATGGTTCAACATAAGAATATCAATCAGTGTCATATACATAATAATAAATTGAAGATAAAGAAATCACTTGAGGGAAGCTGATGTGGCTCAAGTAGTTGGGTGCCCACCTACCACATGAGAGGTGCTGGGTTCGGTTTCTGGTGCCTCTGAAGAAGACAGGCAAGATAGCAACTGATGTAATGAGATGATGCAATGAAGAGACACAACAAGAAACCAAATGAGAGACACAACAAGCAGGGAACAGAGGTGACTCAAGTGACTGGGTGCCTCCCTCCCACATGGGAGATCCTGGGTTTAGCTCCCAGTGCCTCCTAAAAAAGGTAAGCACACTAAACAGACACAGAGAGCAGACAGTGAGCAGAAACAATGAGGTTGGAGAAGAAATAAATAAAAAAAAATAATTCTTTTTTACAAAGTCACTTGATTATCACAAATGATCCAGAAAAGACATTTCAGTCATAAAAACTCACTGAAATATAGCAATAGAAGGAAACTTTCTCAATATGATAACGGCATATATGAAAAACCCATGACTAAAATTGTACTGAATGGTGAAGGACCATTTTTCCAAGCAAGATCAAGAAAAAAAAAAAAAAAAGATATCCACTATTTCTGCTGTTATTCACTATTTTGCTAAATGTTCTAGCTACAGCAATTAGGCAAGTAAAAGATATAAAATGCACCCAAATAGGGAAAGGAAGAAGCCAAACGTTCACTATTCCCTGATGATATGATCCCATCTTAGAGAATCCTGAAAAATTCACAACAAAACTACTAGAACTTAATAGATAATTTCAGCAAAGTGGCAGAATACAATATTAATATGCAAAAAAGTCAATACACTACTAATACACTACTAATGAGCAAACTGAGGAGGAAGTTAGGGGGAAATTCCATTTACAATAGTGATTAAAATAATCAAATATTTAGGAATAAATATAAAATATTTAGGAATAAACAAAAAGGGCCTGTATTCAGAGAACTACCAAACACACATTTATAGAACATTACAACCTAAAATAATATAATATACATCCTTCTAAAGTACTCCTTGATCTTTTTCCAGGGTAGACCTTTTGCTGGGACATGTCAGATCTCAATAAATTTAAAGAGATTAAAATTAAAGAAAGTACTCTCTCAGGTCATGATGGATATAAGTTGGAAATTAATAACAGATAAAAAAAGGGAAAATTCACAAATATATGTAGATTAAATAATACATTCTTAAATAATCAGGGATTCAAGGAAGAATTTGCAGGCAAAATCAGTAAATATCTCAAGATGAATGAAAACAAAGACACTACATATAAAAACTTATGGCACTGGAATCTTGGTGGAGCTGCAACTCCTACTCTATGGCTCAATGGACTCACCCAAGTCACCTTGTGAGGAGATGATGATGAACAATGGCCATCCCAGGGAATGGAGAGAGCCTGCAGCTGCAGGCAGGATAATCCCATCTATCATATCCATGGGATATAAGCACCCTCTCACTTGGATGTGGAGTGGACATCACCATCCCAAACTCATCAGGATTGGAGGAAGAGCTATGGACTAGAGTGGACTTAATGGTATTCTGTTGTAAACATATTGTGATTCAAGCAATGGAAGAAATTACAACAGTGAGGTGGAGCCAGTGGCCACTGGATGCTTTTGGGGCAGGGAAGGGAAAAGCAGTTGTAATACAGGGGCTTTTTCAGGACTTGGGATTTATCCTGAGTGACATTACAATGACAGATATAGGCCATTTTACATCAGCATATACCATGCAGAACTGTGTGGGAGAGAGTGTGGTCAACAATGTGAACTATGGCCCCTGCTTAGTGGCAAAGCCCCAGGATGTGTATATCCATTGCAGGTGATGTGCCACACTAATCAAAGATGTTTATGTGGGGTGTTATGGGAAGGGTGAGAGGTGGGGAACATGGGAATCCCTGTAATTTTTGTGTAATATTTATGTAATTTAATCATCTTTTAAAATATATTAAAAAAAAAAAAAGAAAGGGAGGAGAGGGAATGGAAAAGTCATTATTGGAGAACCAGTAATTAGCTACTGCACCCATCATGCATTCTGTACCCTCTAAGGCTGCTAATATTAAATAGTGTTAAAAAAAAAAAAAACTTATGGCAGGAGAAGAGATGTAGCTCAAGTGGTTGAACATCTGCTTCCAATGTATGAGGTCCTGGGTTCAATCCCCTGTACCTCCAAAAAAATTATGGCAGTGCTGAGAATGAAATTTATAACCAATGAAAGACACAACAAGCTGGGAGCAGAGGTGGCTCAAGTGGCTGGGTGCCTCCTCCCCACATGGAAGGTCCTAGGTTTAGTACCCAGTGCCTCCTAAAAAAGAAGATGAACACATAATGAACAGACACAGAGACAGACAGTGAGCACAAACAATGACAGGGGAAGAAGTAAATAAAATAATTCTTTTTGAAAAATCACTTGATTATCACAAATGATCCAGAAAAGACTTTTGGCAAAATACAATATCCCTTCTTGATAAAAACTCACTGACTATAGCAATAGAAGGAAATTTTCTCAATATGATAAGGGCATATATGAAAAACCCATGACTAACATTGTACTGAATGATGAAGGACCATTTTTCCAAATGAGATCAGGAAAAACAACAACAACAACAAAGATATCCACTATTTCTGCTGTTATTCAATATTGTGCTAGATGTTCTAGCCAGAGCAATTAGGCAAGTAAAAGATATAAAAGGCACCCAAATAGGGAAAGGAAGAAGTAAAACGTTCACTATTCCCTGATGATATGATCCCATCTTAGAGAATCCTGAAAAATTCACAACAAAACTACTAAAACTTAATAGATAACATCAGCCAAGTGGCAGAATACAAGATTAATATTCAAAACTTCAATACACTACTATTGAGCAATCTGAGAAGGAAGCTAGGGGAAAATTCCCTTTACAATACTGACTAAAATAATCAAATACTTAGGAATAAACATAAAATATCTAAGAATAAACATAAATGGCCTGTATTCAGGGAACTCTAAAACATTGTTAAAAGAAACCAAGGAAAACCTCAATAAATGGAAGTGCATTCCATGTTCATGTGCTGGAAGACTATCACTAAGATGTCAATTTTACTCTAACTGATCTATAGATTTAATGCAATCCCAATACAAATTCCAACAGCCTTGTTTGTAAAATTGGAAAAGGCATTTATCAAATTTATTTGAAAGGACATGGGTCTCTGAATAGCCCAAACTATCTTAAAAAGGAAGAATGAAGTTGAACTCTTATTTCATGATTTTAAAGCATATTATCTACTTAAAGTGGTAATAACCAGCATGTACTGGTATAAAGATGGATTGATGGGATTGAATCAAGAGTTGAAAATAGACCCTCACATCCATGGTCAAGTGATTTTTGCCAAAGCTGTGAAACCAACCCAGGTGAGTTAGAACAGCCTGTTCAACAAATGGTGCTGCAAAAACTGGATACCCATAGCTCAAAGAAATAAAAGAATCCCTATATCACACCTTATTAAAAAATTAAGTCAAAATAAATCAAGGACCTAAATGTAAAAACTAGAACCATAAAACTCCTCGAAGAAAATATAGGGAAACAACTTAAAAATCTTGTGGTAGATGGTGGTTTATTAGACCTTATACCCAAAACATAAGCAATGAAAGAAAAAATAGATAAATAGCATATAGGGCATCTTCGAAATGAAACACTTTTGTGTTTAATACAATTTTTAAGAAGTTGCAAAGGCAACCTCTTTAATGGGAGGAAATCTTCAGTAAACACACATCCAACAAAGCTTTTATTTCCATGTTATATAAAGAGATCACATAACTCAATGATAGAAAGACAAAAGACAAAAAAAACAACAACAAAAAAACCTAATTTAAAAATGGGCCAAAGTCTTGCATAGGTATTCTTTCAAAGAAGAAATACAAATGGCCAAAATAGCTCATTAAAAGATGCTCAGCATCACTAGCTATTAGGGAAATGCCAATTAAAACTACAATGAGATAAGGTTTCATGCCTTACAGAATGGCAATTATTTAAAAAAAAATACATAAAACTATGGGTGCTGGAGAGGATGTGGAGAAATATGAACACTCCTTCACTGTTGATAGGAATGTAAATGGTGTTGCCTCTGCAGAGGATGATTTGGTAGTCCCTCAGGAAGCTAAGTATAGAACTACACTATGATCCAGCAATCCTACTACTAGGAATATATACAGAAGGACTGAAAGCAAGGATACTAACAGATATTCGCACACCCACGTTCATAGTTGCATTACTAACAATTGCTAAAAGATATAAACAGCTTAAATGTCCATCAACTGATGAATGGATAAACAAAATATGCTATATACATACAATGGAATACTATTCATGTGCAAGAAGAAATGAAATTGGGATGCATGTGACAACAACGATTAACCTTGAGGATATTATGTTGAGTGAAATAAGACAGAAACAAAAGGATGAATATTGTATATTCTCATGTATATAGATTAAATACGACTAGTAAGCTTAGGGAATTACACTATAGAATATAGTTTAGTAGGAGACAGAAAGCTGGTTAAGAAGGGGGAGAAGATATTGAATGTATGCAGAATATTTAAGATAACAGGAAAAATAAAACAAATATAAATTATAGATTATATTAATAATATAATTAATATTATACAATTAAGATAATAGAATATTAATCTGTAAATTCATATAATTTATAGATATAGTTACTAATATTTTTGTAGCAAAGTCAAAGAAGGTACTATATCAATGTTAAAGGTAAAAAAATATGAGTTTAGTTTTATGAGATATGAATATGATTAAACACTTTTGTCTTCAATTTCTTCTTTAAGAAAGAGATGTTGGTCATGACATTTAACCAATCTCTAATCATTTTGTATCTTTCTTAACACTGGAGAAGCAATTGAGTTTGTTTTTAGGATTAAATAACATAAATGTAATTGGAGATAATTTCTTTAGTTTAATGCTTCCATAATTTTTTAAGCTGCCTTTTGTCTATTATTTTAATTTCTGAGGTTGAGATAAGATTAGAAAGAATCAATGAGGGAGTGCATGTCACTTCAAGTAAGTGGTGGAGCTCCTGCTTCCCAGGTATGAGGTCCTGGGTTCAATCACTGAAAACTTCTAAAAACAAAACAAAACAAACAAATAAATGAAGAAAACAACTCTCATTGGGGAGCAGATGTAGCTCAGTGCTTGAGTGCCAGCTTCCTATGTACAAAGTCCTTAGTTCACGCCTTTGTATCTCTTTAAAAAAATTCAATGGCGGGGAGTGACGTCATCAATAAAGCGACGCAAGCCGTATCCTGAGAAAACCTCCCCCTATGCCCTGGAGGATGGTAGAGACTGGAGAAGGACTTCACAAATGCTGAATTGAAGAAAGAGAAAACTCTCAGGTAGGAAACTTCCATCCAGGACCTAATAGCTCCCTTCTCTTCGCTCTCAATGTGTTCCATGTAAAGTTAGGGGGTTCTCCAGAGGCTGCAAGCAGCCTGGATCCCTCTCACCAGATTTTAGAGCAACTCACAGCAGTGAGTAGGAACCTCATGCATATCCAGGCACAGAAAAAATTGGGCTGAAAACAAGCTGCTGAGGAATGCTGAAAACAAATGTGTCCCTATTTGGGGGGGGGGGGTGAGGAGTGAAATCGCAGCAGAAAGGTTGTGACCAAGTAGTGCACTCAGTCAATCCAGTTACTGTTTTTGGAATTCCTTAAATTCAGAACGGACTCTTCTGGAGGCCCCACCTTTCTGGAATGAGCCATTCTGACTCTCAGAGACAGGATAACCTGGCAGGGAAGAAACTTTGGATAGAAATGCCTCACAGAGAAAACGGAGGGGGAATATTTTAGGTAATCTAAGCACCTCTTAAAATATATTTATACATATATAAATAACATTTTTGTAAGCAAATGCACATATATGCATATATATTTATATATCATTTTACAAATATTGGTATGTATTGTGAAAATTTTGATTTTACCCACAATAAAAAATAAATACATTAAAAAAAAATGAACTGCTGCTAGACTGGAGAGTACCAGGAATGAAAAGTGAAGGGAAAATGGAGCACTGAGTGAGAAAGAGAATTTAAACAAATCATAGGCGCTGGGGACAAAATTCTACACAAAAAAGCAAACAGAACAGATCAAGATCCCTGGAGAAGGAAGAGAGGAAAAAATCTGGCAAATTATGGCAGGTTCTTGGGAAAGGAGCATTTACAAGAGCTAGGAACTACGTTAAGCTTCTGTTTGCTGATGTAGGGCTTAGCATGAAGGATTCCATTGAGGGCCTATTAATTTATTTAACAATTTCTCCCAGTTTGATCTGGCTTTCAGCCATTGAGAGTTGTGATCAAAATTTAAGGTGTTGAGCCCCTTTTGAGTTACTGCCTAAGGTCTTGAAGTAATACTTGCAGGTTGTTTTCATGTTGAGCTCATAGATGATCATGATGTCAGTGTTTCTATAATCATAATTTTTTTATGTCATCCCAGACATAAAGAAATCATTTGCTGTATCTTAAGTGTTTGGGGACACACATTTAAATCACTTGAGAGAAAACAGTACACCAGGGAGATTATAATGAGTAGTATGAGTGACAAAAGGCCCAAATGCCTACCTCATAATATACTCCCAAGCCCTGTATCCATGATTTGACCCAAATGAAATCAAAGCGATCAAATCAGGGCCTTAAGGAAGGCCTTACCAGTTTAAACCCTGTGGTTTATTTAATTATTCATGCAATTGTGTCTCAAATTCTCCAGAATTGTGTGCCCAGGTACAATAGGTGGTGTTGGCAATGGCAAAAATGCCTCCTTGTTTAAGCTAAAATGTAACAAGTTTGGCAATGGTATTGTCTAAAACAAGTTTAACTAATAAATCTAATGATTTGCTGTGCAGCTATAGCTCTAAAAGTAGATTCAATAATTTCTCCTATTGTGATTGATACTTAATCCTGTTTTCATTTGCATTAACCTCAAGCCAAGGCAGCAGCAATCTGCCAAAAGAGGTAAATCCAGAATCAAGTCCCTGGATAAATTCTGTTTTGCCTGAGACTGTAGATTGAGGGGAGTGGACCAGTGAGAAGTTTCAGATTTATTATAAATTCCTAAGGAATTGTGAGGAAACCAAGTGCACATTGCTTCGATATTTATCAGCTATTAAGATAATTTACAGCCCAGGCAAATATCTTATAAAATTTCCACAATAAAAATATTGTTTTGCAGATCTATATAAATATAGTCAAAGTGATGCTGTTTATAAATTCATTACTAGCAATACTATCATTTGTCTTTAATATCCAAGGGTCTGTGTTATTGAGAGTACAAATGAAGAGCTGACCAAATTTTATTTGTATTTGATTCTTTTGCAGATCCAGTGCCTTAAACCTGAAAGTGGACATGCATTGTTAAGGTAACTTGTAGTTTGTGGAAGCATGTGAAGTATTATAGTAAGTTTTCCAAAATTTTAATGATATCTTTATAACTTTCTCAACCAGTTGTTTCTATAGTGTGATTGATACTGAGCAAAAAAGTAAGTTTTTTCCTTCCAATGCAATTTAAAGGCAAATTCCTGAGATACTGGGGTCCAAGTGAGAAAGTTTATTTGCTAGGCTAGCAAAGAGATCATTGACCTAGCAAGGGCCCAAAAATCTACCTCCTTGATTGTGAGGAGTTTAGGGTTTTTATGGATTGAAACAGGGAAGGGTGGAGAGATTACAATCATAATAGTAAATATACACAAGCCTAGTTTTCAAATAACCATGAACAAAGGTAAGTTTAGTCTAGAATAAGCACCACAATAGTAAGTTTACACAAGCATGAGACTAATATTGAAATAGCCATAAACCAAGGTAAGGTCAGACTGTAATAACCATCACAATAGTAAGTATAGATAAGGGGGAGCCTAGTTTACAATACATAAGGAAGGATGAGGTTGACCTCACCAGTTTCAATAATTTCAGGGATTAGCTTTGGGCTCTTCTATAATATACTGAAGAAAAACAAAACAAAGAAAAATCATCTATATAATGATTCAGTATTCCTAAACTTTTGTTAATTCTTAATTCTTGGTTCCAAGTTTACAGATCTAAGAAAGCTTAAAGCAGAGTAAAGAAGAGCTTGGGTCTAGTATTCATATTTGACATCAAACAAATGGTGCTGTTTGACCCAAAGAGCCTGAAGAATTTGGGATAAGAAATTTGTTTTGGTTAGAACAATGGGATCCTTTGCAATGTGCATAGATCAGAGCTTATGGTGACAATTCCAATAGTCTGTAAGGTTACCTTCCTTTGAAATGTCCTTGGAGAAGCAGACAATGGCATTGTCTTTCCAGGCCAATGCAAGGACAAGGCATAGGGAAATTTAAGGATTTTATGCATTATGAGTATTAATAAGGTAGTCTTATGTGAGGATTTGTTAATGTGAGGACTTGATCTGTCACCTTGGGCATAAGTAGTCTACTTTGTGACATTGTCTACTTCCTTTTTTGGCTAGTTTGATTTTTAAGCCTCCATAATTAGTCCAGGAGTGTGATGGAACTCTTTTTAGTTGAGTAATCCTGACCCATGGCTCAACACCCTGTAATTAAGTTGCACTATCAGAAGTTAGGAGTACTTGGCAGGGTTCCTTTTATTGAGGCTCTAGCGCTGTCATTTGTCCATGTCATTTCAAGTAGACCCATTATCCTGATGACAGATTATGATTAATGGAGTATCCATTATGTGGGACAGGAAAGCTCTCCTTTACTTGTTGAAGATAACCTTTGGCATAATGCATTAAGGATTTGCAAAATGTATCAGTCATCATATGACAATAAGGGATCAGTTCTCAATTAAGTCCCATAGATAAGTCTGCTAGGAACAATTTCATATGAGGAGAATTTGTATTTCAAAAATGAATGCTGTGAATAAACAGGGCCAAAGGCAAAATTTTGGGCTAGGAAAGGCTAAGGTGTTCTGTTAATTTAAACAGTATTAATTTAATTTTTTAATTACTGCTATTTTAGTAGTGGCTGATTTGCATGAAAATATGCAAGGGCACTTTAAAAAATATTCATCTCAGTCCTTTTTTTGTGAGCCTTTATCTTAATGATGTCAACAGAAGATGGGAGTAAAATGGCAGAAAGGAGATAATTTATTTTTCCACAATTTTCAGCCAGCACACCAGAAAAAGTGAGGAACTGAACTGTCTTTTCTTTCATAGCTTTCTGAAATCACTATAGATGTTAACAGAATTTCCTTCTAATAGAAACAGGCTTGGGTAAGAGCACAGTGTTCATCCTTTTTGGTGGAAGATAATTATGGATGGCTACTTTATTCAATCAACATAGTATAGCCTGTTTGGAAAGTACTGTTGAAATTTCTACCATAAGAAGTATTAACAAATAGAATTACATCTGGGTTGATGATAAGAACATAGATGGAGTCATTAATTTTAAAGATACCAGATTACAGTCATGGGATAAAGGTAGCACAGTAGCAGGGTTAAGATTACTGCAGAATTATAAGTGAAGGTTTAGAGGTGAAGGAGAAGGAGAAAGATCTCATAAGAACTCAGCTTTCTGGAGGAAAAAGGTTAGGTCTGCTCAGAGTTAAGTTTGCTGAGGCTTTAGCTAATTTGACAATTTCTGCTGAAGATTTAACACAATTTGAGTAAGCACAAACATGGCATCAAAGTGGGGGCTCTGACATCAATAGATTTGGGGTTTCCTCTGTGTTCTTGATTTTTACATGCCTAAGACTTTGTAACATAAGCATTTACTCTGATTATTTCCTGAAAACAAGGAGAACAGATCCTGAATGAACCTATGAAAATAATTAAAATACCATAAATTTAAGAGTATTAAGTAAAAGTTTTCAAATTCTGGAGGGATCAGTCAAGGAGATAAAAATCAATGTTTTATGAATTATAGATAGTGTAAATCAATAAGGAATCCCTTGTATCTAGTAAATAGAACAATAAAATATTAACAATAATCCAAAGAAAGCTGATCAATCTATATCAGTTCATTTAGCCCTAAGTAATTAACCTGTGTTTCATTAGATCTTCTGTTATCAATCTTATGAACTTATCAGCATCTTCATTAAATTCTGGAGATCTTCATGTATACAGTGGTATGATCAAAAATTTATTTAAGGAATGTCATTAGAAGTTGGTGCCTCAGAGAACTTGGCATAGTCCTTCCCTTAGGTCTCTGAGGCAACCTTTTATGTTGAAGATGAAGCACACTGGCCTGTAGCTGATTGCATGTATTTTCAGGGAAGAATTAGAATAAAACCAATATAGGAATGACAGAAAACTTAAAATGTCCATTATAATTGACTTATTGCTGTTTTACAAAAGTGAACAATCAGATGAGTGGTCATAAAACATTATTTTAAGAACCAAGCTTATGGCCAATAATACTATTGTCTAATATCAGACTTATCAGTACTTGGAAAACTTGTGGACAGTGAGGATATTGACAAGTCTAACATTTTATCATATAATTTAACCAAAAGAAAGTTACAAAATCCTTTTTAATTTGATAACATTTTCTATGCAACTGATAACATGTCAAATAAAACTAAATAATTTATCAACTCTCTTTTGACAAAGTGAAAAAAAAAATTCTTTATGATTTTCAAGGGCTCTCTATATAATCCCAATGGGAGTTTGAGATGAAGAAGATATCATTCAGTTTTTGGAAGTAAACTATCAAAAATTGTCAGGTTTTAATATTTTGCTAAATAGGATTGTGGGAAATTGGGAAAAATATTTAGTTCCCAGATTAATGAAAGCAACAAAAAATATTTTAAAAATAAAGAGAGGAGGTAGCACAGTGGTAAAAAATACTTTATTTCAAAAGTGAGAAGATGTTCTCTAAAACAATTAACAAATGATTATATAAAGGATATAATACAGAGGATGTTTTTCTGAGAAGTTACAGAATCTTTCCCTTTAAGTAGGTTACTCAGATGTTTTAGTTAAATCTTTAATTAATTCTTATTAAGAGCTGATGAATAATCCAAGGATAATATGTCATTGTAAGGGAAAGAAAATCAAAACTAGTTTTGCATGAAAATAATGTCTGATATGAAAACTCTTAAAAATGTTATAAACCTATCAATTCTTAACCACCCTTGACCTTGACAGATAAAGTCATTTTTTAAAAACCTATAACTTTCTACATCAATTTAGGATTGTCCTTCATATTCCTATTTCTCATACTGGAACAACCTGTCTTTTTACTTTAAGAAAAACTATTTTCCATTCCCTTAACAAAACACATCTTGCATATTACATATTTATCAAAAAAATCTTATAAACTGTCTTCAACCCAACATCTTTCAAAGCTCAATTTACATTTTCTGATCACCTTAAGGATCTAGTAGTTATATTGCTATATTATTTTATTAGAACACTGCATAACACATCAAACTAGTATGAAATTTTATGTTTATATTCTATTTAGTATTGATAATTCCAAAGACACAGCTATTTTTACATAGTTAATAGCATTCAGTCCTGTTTGCCTGGGGTTTACCTGAATTATGTGAACTTTAATTTTTTAAAAATAATTTTGGATTTTTTTGTATGTATTCTCTGTTTTCACTGGAAATATTAGAAGTTTGTTTTCTTTAATTTCTGGAACTCTAGGAGTATTAATTTATATATAAGTGTTTATCTTTAATCCAACTTGAATAGAGCTCTTTAAAGGGATTTCATAAGTTATTTTGTAATGCCATTCAAAGGTAAGAAAATGTCATACATCAAACATACAGACACAAATAGGTAGCTTATAACATCAATTAAGTTATCTATTCATCAGATACAAAAACATGGAAATTAAGAAAATAGAAATCCCATGAGCTTACAATTCTCATTTGTCTTTTACAAATATTCCTTTAATGAAACTATATTGAGTCTTGCATTATCTTAGTAAATTCTGAGTACTAATTAAAGTAGGCATTTCATTCAGCTGTTTAGTTAGGAAGCTCCTTTTCTAGGGTAATGAGTAATATTGTCTAATTGGATGTATCCTAAAATGGACATGAAAATTCCAGTTTGTCTTTGGTGAGATTTTGCCATTTTTTGATTGATACAACTTCCAGCTCCATAAACTTTGAACATGTAATATGCCAGAGTACCAGAGTGTAGAGAATCAAAGTTTTAGATAAACATGAAGATCCCATCTTTATCATTTTACTTCTTACATTGTGCACAGGACAAAGAAACCAGCAGTAGCAGAAATGAAACTATTCTGTACTAAAATGCTAGGGACTCAGGCTGAAAATTTGAGCTTTCTCATCAATAAGATTAACCCACCAACCTTTGGACTGACAGCTAGTGAGGTCAGAGAGTACAAACACAGAAATAGTGGAGATCAAATCTGAGAGAGACTCATTCATGAAACTTGGAGATGGTGGGGAGAAAAGAAAAAGTGTTCAGCAGGCACTTTTGTCTGTCTTTTGTCTCCAGATTCATTAGCAGTCAACTTTGGATCCTCTCCTTATGCCAAGACTGAAAATTTTTTTAAAAATCTAAAGGAAGTTAATTTTATGGATCTCATAGCTTTTTTTTTTTTTTTTTATTATGGGTAAAAATCAAAATTCTCACAATACATACAA